>JABUQX010046731.1:5000-17500 GCA_015478945.1 Trachelipus rathkii
ACTTTGATCAGGCCGATTGGGGGCATTGCGCGTTGCTTCTAGCTAACTATAATTGAAGTGACTGCTTTTACTCTTAAGACGCTCTTCAGATTCTGCCGGCAATCAGGCAACTGTAATTGTTTTGGATGAGCAGGTTCATGCATTACCCGCGCTCGGTAATACTGATCCTCGAAATCCATGGTTCGATTGTGCTTGTTTTCTGGCCATTAGGCTTAGAGACAGTGCGTATCGGGTGTGGAAAATTCTCGTTCTCCCTCTATCACTCTTGCCAATTTTCCTTCAGCTAGAAATCGTTCCAGGGATACTCTTCGACGAGCAAGCGGACTTTCATTAAACGAAAATGCACTGACCCTCCCTTGTTCTCCTACTGACAAATTCCTCTGCTCTTGCACACCTCTCTAACAACTTCTTGTAAATCAATCCTTTCCTCCCTCTTTCCCCTCTGATGATTCTGTTGTTAATACTCCAACTGAAAAGGCATATCTCTTCGGCCTCCTATTTTCCTCTAATTCAACCCTGGACGTTTCTGGTATTCCTCTTCCTCCTCACTTCTCCTCTCGGTGTCTAATCCTTTACCTGTCTATTTCATTTGATAGGGGTGCTATGAGCCTCCTGAAAATCTTGAACGTTAGGAATGCGGGTTGCCCGGATGGCATTCTCTCCGAGTTTTGAGGAAGTGTCCTTCCGTGGACACCACCCCTCGTTCACCTATATTCTCTATTTTGCTCAATACTAGCATTTACCTCAGTGTTTGAGCCCGCATATGTCCCAACTTTCCGAAAAATGAAATGGCTGTCTGATTCCTTCTACTATCGCCTATAGCTTCACATTGTATTCTTCTAAAGATTTTTGGAAACCCTTCTCAGCTCTCACTTCTTAGATCATCTGGAATCTCTTTCTCTTCTTTCTGATTTGCCGTACGGCTTTCGGTGCTCGAGATTCTACTGGCGATATACTTTCCATTTTAACAGATCTATGGTTTTCCGCCCTTAGGAACTACGGGAAGACTGGTGTGGTGGCGCTTGACATATCCAAAGCATTTTGACCGGTAAATGTCACGCGTCATGCTCTCCAAGCTCCCTCCTTTGGTTCCTTCTTCTTTTGCTTACTTATGTCTAGGCTTTCCTTTCATTAAATCGCTCAATGTCGGCCTGTTGTTGATTGGGGCGACTTCTCTTCTTTTTCTGTCAATAATAGTGGTTCCTCAGGGTTCTGTTTTATCTCCTAGTCTTTATTCCTGCTTTTCATCAACTGATCTTCTCACCTGCCACATCTAACTCTATACACTCATATGTCGATGACTTGGCCCTTCATTCTTCAACTCATAATCAGTTTCTGTCCCTCTTTTTACTTCTAGATTGCCTCTCTTCTAATCTTTCCGATTCTATTTCTCGCTGATCTGGATAGAATTTGGGGTTGGGTCTCTCAAGCTTGTGAAATTTAATTCTTAAAACCCAACTTCTACAAATCTCTCTCCTAAGACACTTAACTTTTCTTATCTCTTTCAACGGTTCTTCTTCGTCTCTCCTGTTGACAATATAAACATCCTTGGCCTTAAACATAAACCAAAAATGTTTTGAAAACCTCAAATCATCAGTGGTTGCTAGGGCGGCCTCAACGAAACTGGGAATTCTGTTTACAGTGCGAGACTTTTTTTCCTCTTCTCAGTTACTCACCTATACAAGGGTCTCATTCCCGCCCTTTTGTAATGGTGTACTGCTCTCATATCTGTGGGGGGCGCGGGCTCTGGTTTCATCCGGCTTTTGGATAGGGGTCGAGTCAAAGGCCAAAAAACTTATAAACTGTTCTGTACTTTGCCTAGTTCACTTGATCCTTTATATTTGGCGGCGCGATGTTGGTGCTTTAATCCCTTTTTTCTAAGGTACCGTAGCGCCAAGTGCTCGAGGGAACTAAATCCACTCGCGTACCAACCACCTTTACGACACCTCGTAGCACAAGGGGTGCTGTGTCCGCACATGAGTTTTGTGTTGATGTTGGTAACTCCAGACTGGTTCGCTGCGGTCTTTTTCTTTCCTGCCACCTCTGTTCTGTGGAATTCTTCTCCATCATCTGTGTTTCCTACTCAGTTTAATTTCCCTCACTTTAAAGCCTGCGTCTGGTGGCTCATCTGCGTAATTTACGTTAGATGGATTTTTGAGGCCTTCACAGCCCAATCCTTTGAATAGGGTTTCTGCCGGTGAGCGGTGGTGACACTGTAAAATAATAAATAAATAAAAGGTTCTATATAAGGAATTCTTAAGCTAGCTGAAACCCCACAAGAATGGCACTTACGACGGTGAACCACTTCTAGAATGCAATTAAATAGCATAACCGAGGAAGCTTGCTCGCTGACAAAAAACAAAAAAAAAAAAAAAGAGACAGAAGTGAAAGCCGCCTATCTGGGCAACCCCTGCAACAGGGCACTGATAGTTGGACGATGGTACTTTTCAGCAAATAAACCTACTGAAGATGAGGATTTGGATATGTTTGACTTGATAAGTTCATGGCCGATATTGCATTGACATCTTCAAAGGAATCACACCAGGGAACCTATCGTAAAAACTGAAGAGACAGTTATCATCAGGAAGCAAAGATAATTCAAATTTTGCAGTCTGTGAAAGAGGAGATGAGGCTCTACGAAAACATGAGATGCCTGCCTACAGAAGAGAATCCTTTCCATGTGGTTGGCCTATGAAAATGAGCCAAAGGTTTTCAATTATTATCAGTGCCTTGCAGGCAATATTATCATCACTCTTCATCAGTCCGGGAGAGAGAGAGCAGCGGTTTTTAGTGTAGGTTAGGTAAGGAAATGTAAACAAACCCAAAAGGACATCTCTCTCCAGATACAGTGTAAACTTAATGTTTTTGCATCACAATTTTGAGAGAATTTTTGATTTTGAGTATTGAATGATATCTATTTTAAAGGAGTATTTTATTATGTCAAATGGTTTGAGCTAATAGCGTTTTTTTTATTTTAACTTTCGGCTGATTAATTTGAGGTCTCTTCTTTCATTTTTTTAATTCTTTATATTGTAGCTAGTTAAAGCATCTTCTATCTTCTTGTAAATCATGTTAAAACATAAAAAGCTAGTAGCTAAACTTTGTTATAACTTACTTGAAAAATGGAAATGGATATTTTTTAAATAAACACAAACATAAAAAGTTTTAATTATTATATTTGCAATAATTATTCCTTAAAGGTACTATTTAATTTATAAAATTAATATACTTGGGCACAACCAATATGAAATATAAATGACTAAGTATTGTTTGCACAGGGAATGCAATCTTGAGTTGCCTAGCAGTACACATGTTCTATCTTATTACTGTGTATTTTTATTTAATTAAAGTATCGGTATCGGTAACGGTATCGGCAGCTAAAAAAATAGAGTATCGGTATCGGTATGGCCTCTTTTCTGGTATCGGTACATCCTAATATATATATATATATAATATATATAATATATATATTATATATATATATATATATATATATATATATATATATATATATATAATATATATTATATATATATATATATATATATATATATATATTAATACATTGCGCAGAACATCATGGGATGTTGTTGAAACTGTGCTTCTCTATATATAAGTCTCCAAAGCTCTTATTCCTTTTGAAATAACATTGGAATAAATATCTCGAGATGCAGCAACCCATTCTTCAGCATATTCAGGCTCTAGAGATTGCATTTTCTCATGCCAAAGAGAAGTAAAGGTATCAACATTAGTTGTCGTCAGCAAGCTGATATACATTCTATTATAAGGTTTTCCCCATACTTCAGTGTAAATTTTATAAAACAAACCATAGGCTAGATGTATTAATTCGTCAAGTATGTCGACATTGTCAAGATGCATTAATATTTCGTTTTATTTTTAACAGGTTGTAATATTCTCATTGCGAATGTAAAACAAGAACGCCTAATTCTTGGTTTCCGTATGAATGTGTTGCTGAGTAAAAGGTTTTCCAGTAATTACGTACATCAATACCTTTTAACACTATCGCAATATGAGAAAACAACATTTATTTTTATTAATACCCCTCTCGCCTTTCGTTTCTAGTGGATTTTCACTATGCTCAATGTATCAAGATATCACTATCAGTTTTTCCAATCTTCCACGTGAATAATACGAGGAATCTTCACAGAAATGAACAAAGGGTGTATTCAATGTACACCTATCGTAGGAAATACAGGCTATGTAACGGATCACCATCTAGGTTACGAATAAATAAAAAATGATTTACAGCTTCGGGGAATACAAAGGTCACTAGTAAATAATATCCGTTTAACAAGGTTGGGAGTGTGAAGACGATAGCCAATAAGTGTTAACGTCAGTTTGGAAAATATGTAGCTGAAAAAACTTTGTTATATTAACGGTCTCAATCTATAGATAATATATGTTTCAACCAATTCCATTAAAAAGAAAAAAAGGGGTTTAAAAAACAAGGGGGGGATTACACATAACCGGCATTATCAACTCAGAAAGTCCATAATAAATCCGCCTTACAAAACCCGACAGCGATAAAACAATTGTTTTACAGAAGGATTAGGCAAATATACAAAACTAAACTGATAATATAATGTTAAACAAAGGATGTCCTATATTCATAAATTTAACAATGTAGAAAAATGATCTTTGACAAACAAAACAAAACAAAACACTATTTTTAAACTGAAATTAAACAAATAATGGTAATAATAATAATAATAATAATAATAATAATAATAATAATAATAATAATAATAATAACAACCGGATTATTATATATTATTATTATTATATATATATATATATATTATTATATATAATATATATATAATTACTTTAAAAATAAATTATTATATATTATATATATATATATATAATATATATATATTTGATATTCCTACATGAATGCTGGCTTTTACCGAGAAATCAATTAAGATTTAGTCGATCCAAGTCCTTACACAAATGCCAGCTATCTTCGTTATTAGATATAATATACTTTTTCAATTCCTCAACTCCATCCCAGAGTACATACGATGCAAGTTCTCTCCCTGACACTACCATATGTTTTGGGTCAGGATCATTCACGTAAAGGAATTCTTCAAGCTGCCGAATAAAGTTATGAACATCTATCGAAGCTAAGAACTGATTAATTATATTTTCCGAATCTTTAGGTAACAGTTTTTTAAATGTATAATATGCCTCGTATAACATATAATGAGCTGCAGTAACATAATCGGTTAACATTTCTGTTTTACGCAACTGTTTTAACATTTTCTCTCGAACTCGTCCCATATATTTTATCTGGGATGTGCCTCTAATATAGAAACCATATATTGTGGGGTTAAATAATCCTGTATCTTCGCGTCTCTGCCATATTCTAATATCCATAATATTCGTATCTAGATATTTAAAGAAGGTTAAAGTAAGTTTCTTATCATCATGATTTCCACCCCCGCTGATAACTATCTCCCAACGATTTAATACACAGTGTGACTTAAAGTGTTCATTTACCCAATTCTTCAGCATGTTGGCATACACAAAGTAAATTCGTCGGAACTCATAAAAACACCGCTTTTTATTTATATTCGGGTCACTCCATATCTGAAGTGGTAAAAACCGTTCTGGCTTTCTTGTAATATAAGAAAGGATACATCAAACTTTTCGGATATTGATTTCCCAATGCACAATGTCACGTATAGCAGGTGTATTTATCAAGACGAATCATTCTAACGGTAGGAATATACATCATAGGGAAAATAAGAACACTTTTTAAGACAGAGTACAACCTTCTACCACGTTCAAATCTAAAACGAATATGACGATGAAATAAGTTTCGAGAGAAAGAATAATGTAATATTACTGGAACAAACACAAGTCTAAGAGATAAGGGATATTTCAACCAATCACGGAAAGGTATAGGATAGTTCAGCCAATCACAGAGTAGGGGCAAATGTAGATAACGGATATATCCAACATGAAAACAGCATCCAAAGTCTTACACTATATATATATATATATATATATGTAAACATATACATATAATATAATATATATATATATATATATATATATATATATATATATATATATATATATATATATATATATATATATATATATATATATATATATATGGGTAAACATATACATAGGATAGGTCCACATATGTAAAATAAAAGAAATCCAAAATAGCATACATAATAAAATATCTAAAGGAATACCTCTTCCACCGAGAGACACCCCAGGGTTTCACCCCTTGCTAGATGAATGAATCCTCCATGGGGTATCACCCCGAAGGGGCGTGTAAGCAGGCATTACCCTCCGAAGGAGGGTAAGTCCCTGCCCTTCGGGCTGAGGTATCAATGCCTGCTTACACGCCCCTTCGGGGTGATACCCCATGGAGGATTCATTCATCTAGCAAGGGGTGAAACCCTGGGGTGTCTCTCGGTGGAAGAGGTATTCTTTAGATATTTTATTATGTATGCTATTTTGGATTTCTTTTATTTTACATATGTGTGCCTATCCTATGTACATGTTTACCCATATATATATATATATATATATATATATATATATATATATATATATATATATATATATATATATATATATATATATATATATATATATATATATATATATATATATAGTGTAAGACTTTGGATGCTGTTTTCATGTTGGATATATCCGTTATCTATATTTGCCCTACTCTGTGATTGGCTGAACTATCCTATACCTTTCCGTGATTGGTTGAAATATCCCTTATCTCTTAGACTTGTGTTTGTTCCAGTAATATTACATTATTCTTTCTCTCGAAACTTATTTCATCGTCATATTCGTTTTAGATTTGAACGTGGTAGAAGGTTGTGCTCTGTCTTAAAAGTGTTCTTATTTCCTATGATAGTATATTCCTACCGGTTAGAATGATTCGTCTTGATAAATACACCTCTATACGTGACATTGTGCAAATTGGAAATCAATATTCCGAAAAAAGTGATGTATCCTTCTTATATACAAAGAAGCCAGACGGTTTTACCTAAACTTCAGATGTAGGACGCATATAATATAACAGACGTGTTTTTATGAGTTCCGACGAATTACTTTATTTGTGTATGCCAACATGCTGAAGAATGGGTGAATGAACACTTTAAAGTCACACTGTGTATTAAATCGTTGGGAAATAGTTATCAGTGGGGGTGGAAATCATGATGATAAGAAACTTACTTTAACCTTCTCTAAATATCTAGATACGAATATTATGGATATTAGAATATGGCAGAGACGCGAAGATACAGGACTATTTAACCCCACAATATATGGTTTCTATATTAGAGGCACATCCCAGATAAAATATATGGGACGAGTTCGAGAGAAAATGTTAAAACAGTTGCGTAAAACAGAAATGTTAACCGATTATGTTACTGCAGCTCATTATATGTTATACGAGGCATATTATACATTTAAAAAACTGTTACTTAAAGATTCGGAAAATATAATTAATCCAGTTCTTAGCTTCGATAGATGTTCATACATTTATTCGTCAGCTTGAAGAATCCCTTTACGTGAATGATCCTGACCCAAAACATATGGTAGTGTCAGGAAGAGAACTTGCATCGTATGTACTCTGGGATGGAGTTGAGGAATTGAAAAAGTATATTATATCTAATAACGAAGATAGCTGGCATTTGTGTAAGGACTTGGATCGACTAAATCTTAATGATGTCTCGTAAGCCACATGAAATGTAAGGAATATTCAAATATATATATATATTATATATTATTATATATATATATATAATAATCCTATATATTATATATATATTATATATTATATATATATATATATATATATATATATATATATATATATATTCACGGGGTATTGTTTATTATTAATTATTATTTTATTATTATTATTATTATTATTATTATTAAATTATTATATTATTATTATTGATTTATTATTAATTATTTTATTTGTTTGTTTTCAGTTTTAATATAGTGTTTTGTTTTGTTTTGTCAAAAATCATTTTTCTACTTGTTAATTTATGAATATAGACATCCTTTGTATACATATATTTATCAGTTTAGTTTGTATATGCTTAATTCTTCTGTAAACATTGTTTATCGCTGTCGATGTAAGGCGTGATTATATGGACTTTCTGAGTTGATATGCGGTTATGTTTGTTAATTTGTTTACTTCTTATGCTTGGTTGAAATATAAGTTATCTATAATTTGAGACACGTTTTATAATACCGAACGTTCTTCAGGTACGCCTATTTTCAACTGAGCTAAACACTATGGCTTTCTCTTTCACACTCCCAACCTTGGTTAACGATATATTTTAACTGAGGACCTTTTGTTAATTCCCGAGCTGTATCTTTTTTATTTTATTCGTAAAACTAATGGTTGATCGTTACATAGCTCTGTATTTCCTACGATAGTGTACTGATTGACACCTTTGTTCATTTCTGTTGAAGAATTCTTCCGTATTATTGACACCGTGGAAGATTGGGTAAACGGGCTGAGTATGTGATTATCTGATCATTGAGTCATGTGAAATATCCATTTAGAAAACGACCCAGGCGGAGGATGGGGTTATTAATAGATAGATTGTTGTTTTTTCTCATCATTGCGATAGTGTTAAAAGTATTGATGTACGTAATTACTGGAAACCTTACTCAGCTAACACATTCATACGTACAAGAATAGGGTTCTGTTTACATTCGCATGAGAATATTACAACCTTGTTAAAAATAAAAGAAGAAATATTAATGCATCTTGACAATGTCGACATACTTGACGAATTAATACATCTAGCCTATGGTTTGTTTTATAAAATTTACACTGAAGTATGGGGAAAACCTTATAATAGAAAGTATAGCAGCTTGCTAACGACAACTAATGTTGATACCTTTACTTCTCTTTGGCATGAGAAAATGCAATCTCTAGAGCCTGAATATGCTGAAGAATGGGTTGCTGCATCTCGAGATATTTATTCCTATGTTATTTCAAAAGGAATAGGAGCTTTGGAGACTTATATAGAGAATGCACAGTTTCAACTTCATCCAGCTGGAACAAGTGTCTCTGTTTAAATATATATTATATATATATATATATAATTAATATATATATATATATATATATATATTAATATATATATATATATATATATATATTATATAAATATATATATTTAAAACTTGGTGTTCTGTATTATTTAAAGATATCTGTATGTAAACAACATTGTATATCTCGTTAATATATATATACCACTATATATATATATTATATATATTATATATATATATATTATATATATATATATATATATATATTATATATATAATAAATATATATATTTTATATATATATATATATATATATATTAAAAAACTTGTATGTTGTGCATTTAATCTGTATTTTAAAATACCTTTGTCTAAACAATATTGTAAATTTCTTTTTAATATATATATATATATATATATATATATATCTATATATATTATATATATTATATATAATATATATAGTATTATATATTATATTTGTACAAAAATTATTTATTTTCTTTTATAATTTTAATAATGTTCTGATCAGTTAAATTAGTGTTAAAAAAAAAATTCTTGGTTTTTACCCTCATTCCTCTTACTATGTTTACAGTCATACATAAGAATTTTTTTATTTTTATGTTTTATCAAAATTTATTATTATTATGCTGTGTTTTATGTAGGAGAGAGAAAAAAGAACATGGTGTATATGATGAAATGTTTAAGTTTGTAAAAGAAAAATGAGGGTTATATATAATTTTTATTAATAATAAGTATGGTAAAGCAGTAAAACAGTATAAAACACGACGGGGGTGAGGGTGGGTGGGGACCCCTGGTGGCTGTTTGCTGTAGTGTCCTTACTGCTTATTGCTTTAATGGTTCCTAAAATCAATGTTTTTTCGTGGAATTTACAACTTTTTTTATAAAACAAGGTCACTTTGTAAATGTTTTTCAAAAAATAAAAATGTTTTTCAAAACAAAAAATGTTTTCATCAAAAAAATGTTTTTCGGAAAAACTAAAAAATGTTTCTATAAACAAAAATGTTTTTCAAGAAAACGCATTATGTATTTATACATGAAAAATGTAAATCTTATCCTTCAATATGAAAATTTAACTTTTAAACTTTTAACAATTTTAGATTATAACTTTACTTAAACTTTGGGGTAATGAACAGCTTTTTCTATAAATAAAAAATGTAAGACTGTGTGTGTGTGTGTGTGTGTGTGTGTGTGTGTGTGTGTGTGTATGTGTGTGTATACGAACTCTAACAAAATATACTCTTCTTCTTCTTCTTACTTCTTCTTCTTTCTTCTTCTTCTTCTTCTTCTTCTCTTCTTCTTCTCTTCTTACTCCTCCCTCCTTTCCTTTTTTCCTAGTAACAAAAGATGATCATCAAGCTGAGACATTAAAAGATGAGTCATCAAAGTTTGAAGACATACAAAGTTGAGACTCAAAGCGGAGGATCAAAGTTGAGGTATCAAAGCTGAGGTATCAAAGTTGAGGTATCAAAGTTGAGGTATCAAAGTTGAGGTATCAAAGTTGAGGCATCAAAAAAGCTGAGGTATCAAAGTTGAGGCATCAAAATATTGAGTGTGTGTGTGTGTGTGTGTACATGTGTAGGTGTGTGTGTTGTAGGTGTAGGCTGTAGGTTTGTAGGTGTGAGGTTTAGGATAGTTACATACAGGAACTTAAGTTAGGCAAGATACCTACATGAACCTCGCTTGTTAAGGACAGTTCCTACATCAAAGGTACTGCGTCAGTTCCTAATGTGTTTCGACTTAATCTCACCTTAATTCCTCACGAAAACTTTTTTTGAAAGGTTGCAATTTCAGGCCTTGGATCGGTATCCAGGCGGAATATCAAGGTCAGAACCGAAATATCAAGGTCAAAAACATAAAAAGAGGCTAGAGCTACCTAAGGAGGTTAAGGGAGGTCAAAATTAAGGGGGAGACACATACGAGGCTCACCCCTTCTCCGTAGGGGTGCTAAAGTCGGTAATATATATTATATAATATATACTTATATATTATATATATATATATATATATATATATATATATATATAATTATATATATAATATATAATATAATATATATACACACTTTCTCCAGAACAACATAGTTTGGCTGCGGATTCTAACATAGGTTCGAAAATGTGATAGTCAGAAAAAAAAAAGTAGCTGAGATATAGAAAATCGAGACGGCAAAAGCGAAAAAGATGATGTGACGCTGTGCGGGGCGGTGCGGTGCGCCAGGGCCTCGAGTTTTGATCCAATCGCGTCGTTGACCCCGGAAAACGCTTCTACGGGACCCGAAAAACAATAATAATTTGACCCTCATCTACACAATACGTCTTAATACACCAAAAATAACGATGTGCAAATATGTGCCAAATGTTTGCAACATTGCATGCAACATTGCAATGTTTAGATAGGATTGCAATATCAATAGAGGCTTTGTGAGGTGACCTCGCGTGAGTGGAACTTCTACCTCTTATTAGTCGAATGATGTCCACGTTATTACACGCAGGCAAATGACCCAAGTTATATATACTTGTGTCATACATATACTCATCAGCTCACTGTTTATATGATATAAACGATATATGCGTACTATAGAGAGGGCTAGCAAGGGCGGATCGGATAGATCTGTATATAATTCCGATACACATATATATTTTATCTACGGCCGATTGAAAGGCGCGACCTACAGCGGCTGAGAGTCGCTTGGCCGAAATATATCTGCATCCTGTGAGTGAAGCATAAGGAGTAGGACACTTATCACAAATTTCTGGTATATATATATATATAGGAGAGCAGTATATATATCTAGCTGCATTAGAAAAGGGGGGGTAGGGTACTAGCACGTTCTTAATACACACAATCGACTCTCCGTACCCCTAATACGCTAGGGTAGCACTAATAACGGGTACGTGCAGCCGGAAGCAGGCAATGGCACTCGATATCGAGTATTGACGGGTAGCTATAGGCACTCGTCATGCGTTAGAGAATGGATAGTATAATATAATGTGACATACTCCAGAGAGGAGGGGATGAGGAGTGCTAGAGCGACTTCGATAATCAGGAACAAATAAGTCGGATCTAATCGACCGAGTGCTATCATAAGGCGTGAGGGAGTCTGAGAGAGGGATGCACAGCAAACCGAGATTAGGCTGACGCAGAGCGTACGTTATGATGACAGTTCTACAATATAGGTCGGCACGTGCTAGGACAGTGACTATTGTAGGCCTAATTAATATACGACTCCACTGACGCGTCAATGAAGTAAATTAGTGAGCTCGCTGATACATCGATTATTAAATCACTACGCAGATGCAATATTCATTCTGCGCATGAGCCTAATAGTCTATAGCCTATAGAACCATATGACCTTTTCTCGGCGGCGGCATCCTTTGAAGTCTCTCTATTCTTCGCCT
>JABUQX010046731.1:22500-44097 GCA_015478945.1 Trachelipus rathkii
CCAACGGGCGGACAGCAGACGAAGAAGGTGATGACGCATATAAGGCGGAACCGGAGCGCGGGGTGGAATGAAGCCAGACAGAGAGATAAGTACAGGAATGCAGACTCGGAGAGCTGAGAGAAGAGAGAGACGAAGAGATGAGAGAGAGAGCTTCCTCGATTCAAAAATCGATTGAATGGGCCTCGAGAGATGCAATTGGAGAAATAGATAAATCACTTTATATATATAAGATAGATCAATAGATCAAAATCATTATCGAGAGATAAATTAGTCGATAAGAATATAAGTAGATAAGAATTGTTAACGGGTCGTTAGGTAGATTGTTAATAGCTTCGTTAAATTCTGTCCAATTTTTAAGTTTAACGTTTTTCGTACCCGTCTTTATATGATAATAGTAATCAGTATAAATACTTGGGTACCTGTCTGTATATTAGTAATAGTACAGGTACTTTTCACCTATCTTAATATTAGTAAATAGTACAAGTACTTTGGTACATATCTGTATATAATAGTAATTAGTATAAGTACTTGGGTACCTGTCTGTGTATAAGAGTAATTAGTATAAGGTACTTGGATACCTGTCAGTATATTAGCAATAGTGCAAGTACTTTTGTACCTATCTGGATATTAGTTATAGTACAAGTACTTTGGTACCTGTCTGTATAATAGTAATAGTACAAGTACTTTTGTGTCTATCTGAATATTAGCAATAGTGTATGTACTTTGGTACCTGTCTGTATATAATAGTAATTAGTATAAGGTACTTTGGTACCTGTCTGTGTATTAACAATAGTACAAGTACATTTGTACCTATCTGGTTATTGGTTTTAGTACAAGTACTTTTGTACCTGTTTTATATAATAGTAATTAGCATAGGTACTTGGATACCTGTCTGAATATTAGGAATAGTACAAGTACTTTTGTACTCGTCTGTATATAATTGTGATTAGTATAAAGTACTACGGTACCTGTCTATATATATTAGGAATAGTAAAAGTACTATTGTACCTGTCTCTTAAATAGCAATAGTACAAGTACCTCTGTACCTGTCTGTTTATAATAGGGATTATTATTAAGTACTCAGGTACTGACAATATAAAATAAGGCAAAGTTAAAGTAGATATCTTTAAATTAACATTACTCGTTCGTTAATTACAATAAATAATTTAAATACGTTTTTCATTTTCTCTTTTAATAACTTTTAATTCACGCGTTAAATGATGAAGATAAATAATAAAGAAAAAAATAAAAGTTGTTCTAATGTGCAACAGGAGAAACCTGTGGATCAATACTAATAAAAGATGTTTTTTTTTTTATTTTATTTTTATTGTAATTTTATTTTATATATAGCAAGATAAAAACAATCTATTTATAAAATAAAGCAGGATAACAAAATGATTAACATCGGCAGTAGTAGTAGTAATAGTCGTAGTAGTAGTAATGGAAGTATCATATGGAAGAAGAAAAGGACTATTGTGTTGATTTTAAAGCTGAGGAGAGGTCCTTGTTTGAAATTTTAAAGGTTGGAGACCCCTTCTGAAGGCAATTTAAATTGCTGAAAGAAAAGTGGACGTTTAAAATCTTTTAAAAATCTTCTATATATTATATATATATATATATATTCAATTATGTCTATATATATATATATTTATATATAATATTATATATATAAATATATACTAGTATATACTATATAATTATATATATATTATGATATATATATAGTATTATATATATAGTATATATATATTAATATATATTATATGGATAATATATAATATTAATTAATAGTATATTATAGTTATATTAATTATTATATCTATATATATATATAATAATATATACTATAGTATTAATATATATATATTTATATATATAGTATTGCAATGCTATGGTCTTAAAGATATAATTTGTTATGAAAAGTCATTTGTAATAACGAGGTAAGCCTATATTTAACCTGAAAGAATCTAATATATATATATATATATATATATAATATATATAATATATTATATTAATATATATATATATATATATATATATATATATATATATATATATATATATATATATATAGTATATATATACTATATATATATATATATATATAATATGGATATTTCCATTGTTAATTTCCCATTTTTTTCCAATAAAATTTTTAAAAATTTATTTTATTTTGTTGACGTTTTGATTTCATTTATTTTCTTAATATATTTATATAATATATATATATATAATTGCTATATATATATATATATATATATATATATATATATATATATATATAATATATTATACCCCTATATATATAATATATATATATATATATATATATATTTATGAAAGGCAAATTTACAACAATGGGAAACGTTATTTAAATAATAATAATAATAATAATAATAATAATAATAATAATAATATGAATAACTAATAATAATAATTATTATTATTATTATTATTATTATTATTATTATTATTAGTTATTATTATTATTTTATTATTATTATTTATTATTATTATTATTATTTAATTATATGACGTAATCAAATATATGTCAATGTCTGCAAAGTTGTTAGGAGTTATTTTCGGTAATAAGCTCTTTCAAGGAACACAGTAATAGCCTTGTTAGCAAGCTATCGTATGCAAATTCTGTTTTCCTTTTGATAAACTTTGTTCCACACTAGGTCTTAAAAAAACTTTAATAAAATCTTTTCTATCCTCACATACTCTTATTGTCTGTCAGTATACTGTATATGTGTATTTGCTACAACCTCTATTAGCCATGCTAAAAAAAGATTATTCATGTATTATCAGGGTCTCGAAATTACTATGAGCATACCTGTACAAACCCCCATTTTTCAAAACTGATTCTATGCTAAAACATCAGGACATGTACATTGTACAGCCTTACAGTAGGTAGTCACATCTTTAAAGTTATAAATGGATCCGGAACTGAACTTTGAACCAAACATTGAGAAAAGAATCTCCGTAGAACATTTTCCTTTACCCTAGGAGGCCTTAGACAAAGCAAAATACCTCCTAACTAAATCTCGGAGGACTATCTCATGCAAGTGCATAGATGACTGGAATAACTTCTCTAAAAATGTTCAAGAATAACGCCCCCTCCCTCAGGTATTTTCGTAAATGTATAAGAAACTTTTAAAGTACAAAAGAGCACTGCTATTACACCTGATGATAATTACTTTATCTATTATTAATTATTATTATTATTATTATTATTATTATTATTATCATTATCATTATCATTATCATTATCATTATCGTTATTATTGTTATTATTATTATTATTATTTTTATTATTATTATTATTATTATTATTATTATTATTATTATTATTATTATTATTATTATTATTATTATTATTATTATTATTATTATTATTATTATTATTATTATTATTATTATTATTATTATTTATTTTTGAGTTGTTAACACGATCCAAAATTGTCCCTTGATCCTCGCTGTCAATAAATCTGTCGTTCCAATTTCTCAAATTTTTTTTTAAAAGGTAAAGTGAGAATATAATATATATATATATAATATTATATATATATATATGATCCGTATACATCATATATATATTATATATATATATATATATATTATATTAGATATATATATATATATATATTATATACTATATTATATATATATAGTTTGACCTAGAAGTTTTTGGACCTCTGCCATTGGTCTGGAGTGTCTCCCTTTTTGGACTTTTTCTTTAATTATAAAGATTAGTTTTACAATTGGGTTCTAATTTGTTTGTTTAGTTCTTGTATTCTTCATTGCTTAATTTATTGCCTTCTTTAGTATATAATAATATATAATATATATAATATATTATTATATATATATATATAGACTAGTTATATAATTATTATATATATACTACTATATATATATATATCCTATTATATTAGTATATATATATGAAAGGTGCCTGTCTCCTTACATACCTGATGTAAAGAAAAACACACTCCCCCCAGCGCCAACTCACACGTAAACAAACACCTTATCTTAACGCAGAACCTTACACCTAACGGGCGTAGTTGTGCTAAGAGGATGACAAATTACTTAACATAAAATAGAAATTTTGGATGGTAAATTTTTTTTAGACATTTCTCGGTTTCCATATATATATATATAATATATATATATATATAATATATATATATATCTATATATATATATTATATTATACTAGTATATTATATACTATATATATATACAATTATATAATATATATCATTATATAATATTATATATATATATATATATATTATGATACTATATATATAATATTAATTGTTACTTATGTTATGTACACTTGTTTTCACATATTTAGTTTCAAATTAACGGATATCTTTTGAATTGTGAGTGACAGACGAGACATTAGACATTGATGAAGATTAACGTTGACGTTACGACATTATTTCAAGCGTGACAGAAATGATCCGGCTGGAGTCTCTGGTATCAATATTCATTAGTACTTCAGTTCAGATTTTGTAACATAGGACGCTGCTGTACCTTTCTTGCAATGGGATGATGACAAATTAGGTACAAAATTGCCTTAATTAGCAGAGCTGCGTAGTGTTAAAAGTTTTTGATGCTATTTTTTTTTTAAAATTCTTTGAGTTACGAATATATATATATAATATATAAGTATATATATACTATATATATATATATATATATTATTTATATATATATATAATATATAATATATATATCTTTAGTTATTATATATATTATATTATATAATATATATATATATGTTTTAGTAATTAGACGATGCCATCATACTAATCTCCGATTGTGAAATTTCCAAAATATTTCAATGCCGATTATAAAAAAAGTAATTGCCGATTCTTCCGATTATCGATGCCGATTACTATTCATCGTACTATGCTATATTAATTTCCGATTCCAATTCTATAAAAAAATTTCTGTCCGATACCGATTCATCATCCTATCATATATATATAATATATATATATTATATATATATAGTATATATATATATAATACATATATATTATATATATATATATATATAATATAAACATTTATATATCATATATATATATATACTATATATATATATATATATATATATATATATATAAAATACAAAATGTCTCATTGCTTTAAATTTGTTTGCTCCATTATTCTGTCTGTTTAAATTTTTTGTTTTTACATCCATATAATTGGAACGGTCGACTAATTGCTTCAAAACTCATTCCCGTTCCCGATTTGGAAGGGCTAATTGGGTCAGCTTAATCCCTTTTCTGATGCGCTCCAGTCAACTCTTAATCCACTGCGCGTATATATACTTGGATAGAAGTACGCGTTATATTTATTGGTTGGTTCCACTCGGATAGCTCGTCTGATAGGGTAGAAGAGTTTTTATGGTTTGAATCGGGGTTGCGGAGCCGGTAATTTTTTCAGCCCCGACTCCGGCTCCGGTTCCGGGTCCATCAGATTAAAATTATACGACTCCGGTTCCGTAACCTTGGTTTCAGGTCTCATCAATTCTCTCTCACTTACTGATTCTTTCCATAACTTTTATTATATTAATACTCGAATATTCTTTTAACTAATATTGTAGATTTTTTTTGTTTTAAATATTTTATGTGTGGTGAGTTGCCTAAATTTTAACAAACGGTTCTCTGCTTTGTTATAAAATTTAGCTACCGGGTCGCTTCCCGGCAAAAATTAACTGTCGGTACGCTTTATTAACTCGCCGCTAGTTTTATATAATTAGGTAAGAATTTTTTTTACTTAAATATATCTAATCTCCTATGTATAGGTATGCAATTTCCTATGTACAGGTATACATAATATATAATGTATAAATATACATATTTTAATTTACTATGCATAAGTATACATAATATAATTTACTATGTATAAGTATACGTAATAGAATAATTAATTATGTATAAGTATACAAAATATAATTTGCTATGTACAAGTATACATATAATTTACTATGTATAAGTACACATAATATAATTTATTATGTAAAAGTATACGTAATATAATTTATTATGTATAAGTTTGCATATTATAATTTATTATGTATAAGTATACAAATAATATGCTATGTATAAATATACATATTTTAATTTACTATGTGCAAGTACACATAATGTAATTTACTATATATAAGTATACATAAAATAATTTACTATGTATAAATATACATATAATTACTATGTATAAGTATACATAATGTAATTTACTTTATGTAAGTATACATATTATAATTTTATTAATTTACTGTATATAAGTATACATAATATTATGATGCCAAATATTCACGATACATAAAAAAAAACGTGATCAGCTGAAATGGGCATTATTAAATGTTTAATTAAAAAATTTATCAAAATTTAAAATTTGTTCCATTTGTTTTTACAAATTATGCAATTTTTATGAATTTTTCGGAATAAATTTGTTTGGTCGAGTTACAAAAACTTTTTTTTTTTTTTTTTTTTTTTTTTTTTTTAAATACTCACATCTGGTCCCAATATGAATTACCGGCTTTGAGTTGTTCAATCTCGAAAAAAAAAAAAAAAAAAAAAAAAAAAAAAAAAACCTTCAGCATTTAGATGTGTAATGGATAAAAGTGCTAGGTTTATGTCCATTTATCTCCGCTATAAAATATCCAGTAATAAAGAATATCTGTAGACTTTTTTTTTCACGCATATTTATTTGGAAGACCGGAAGAGGGATGAAAATTGCCAAAATTAATTTTTTTTTTTTGTTCTGTCCATCCATCCAATTTTTGTTTTTTCTTTTTATTAGAATAGATTGAATTGAACGATTTACATATCTCTTTTTTTATTTTTAAAATTTTTTTTTAGAGCAATTTTCTATTTAACTACAATTTGACCTCTGGGAACGTTCTTGTCTTTGGTGGCTGTTTCAAATTGAACCTGCCGTGCTCAGAGGTAAAATGATTGGAATGTAGAAAAATGCATAAATAAAAGTTATCTATCTCGAGTATTTAAAAAAAAAAAAAAAAATTGACGTTAAATTTTTTATTCTCTACCTGATAAATTGTAGAGAAAATCTATGAAGAGATTTTCATACTTTTGCATATTGTTTAAGGAAGGTAAAAATCTAATATATTTATTAAAGTTTTGTAAACGTCCTCCCCTCCCAATTATATCCACCATCAAAATTCATAAAAACCAGATGAATAGTTAAAATATTAGAGCATAATTTCAGTTTAAAGATTTTTTTTTGGAGTTTACCAGATAGCTTAATCAATAAAAATTGTAATTTCTACTGTTTAAGTAACAAAACAAAAGATTCCTAATCATAAGTCATTGTTCATAATAGTAATTTATTCCTTTTTAAGATATTTGAAAATGGATTTTAATATTAATAAATTTATTAAATTATCAAAAGTTTAAAATTAACAATTGTGAAGCAAAAATGAAGCACTTGGCTTTTTCGGGAGAAAGTCTTTTATTTCTTTTTCAGCTTGTATGTGTTAGATGACGTTTACTCCTGTAGTAATGATGTCTACCTGTATGTAGATGATGTTACCAGTTTGAAGATGATGTCTGTATGTAGATGTTACCTGTATGTAGATGATGTTACCAGTTTGTAGATGTTACTGTATGTGGATAATGTTACCAGTTTGTAGATGATGATAAGTGTATGTAGATGATGTTATCAGTTTGTAGATGATGTTACCTGTATGTAAATGATGTTAAAAGCTTGGTTAAACATACTCTCACTGGAAACATTTGACTAAGAGGAGTATAATAAGCATTTTCTTGCAAGTTCTGAAAGATGCCATGTTTCTTAAGGTTCTTAAATTTAAGATGGTTAGTGATTATATTTGTAAAATAATAGAGAAGATCTGTTTAAATGTATTTATAGTCAAAGGGTATGTTATTATATAAACTTGTTAACGGTTAATTTGATAGTTGGGATAATTAATCGACAAGAAGTCTGCTCCGGCTACCGTGGAGTAAAAAAAAATATTTAGATAGATTTATCTAAGTTATGGCCAAAGTTACAACACAATATATATATATATATATATATATATATATATATATTATATTATATATATATATATATATATATATATATATATATATATATATATATATAATATATATATATAATTATTTTATATATAATATACTATTATATATATATATATATATATATATATATATATATATAAATAACGTTTCTAAGTTTGCAAATGATACCAAAGTGGCTACCTTAGTAATGAATAATGATGGATCTATAAAGATTCAAAGTGATCTTGATTAACTTTTTGGATGGGCAGAAGATAAGTGGCAAACGATGTTTAATAGTAAAAGATGAAAGGTCCTCCACAAAGGTTACTCAAATAAAAGATTTAACTACAATAGTAATGGGAATTGGCTCGAGTCTGTGGACCAAGAAAAAAATTAGGTGTGATTATAAGCAGTAATCTGAAAGTGGGTAATTAGTGTTTGGAAGCACGGAATAAAGCTAGTAAAGATGTTAGGTATAATAAATCTCAATGTTGTTTGCAAGATCAAGGAAGCTATAAGTAAACAGTATATTAGCTATGTTAGGCCAGTATTAGAGTATTGTGGTCAAGTTTCGGTCCATTATTTAAGGAAAGACATAGATATGCTGGGGCAACAAGGATGATTTCTGAGTTTGAGGGTAAGAGCTATGAGGAGAGGCTTAAGGAGTTGAGAATGTTTTCTGTAGAAAGGCAATTAATTAGAGGGTACATGATATGATGATACAAGTGTATAAAATATTAACACCCTTTGATAATACTGAGACCAATAAGTTCTTTATAGTAGACCACGGACGGGTGACAATGGGACACGAAAATAAAATTAAGAAGAGGGGATGCCATCTTGATGTAAGAAAACATTCAATTAGTAATAGGGTTGTTAATTTTTGGGAATGGTTTTCCGCAGGAGGTTGTGTGTGTGTGTGTCTGTGTGTGTGTCTCACTTGCAACATTTAAAAAAAGATTGCGTAGGTAGGTATAAGGATGGTTTAGGCATCATATAGTACCGTATATTTTGAAAACCAAATTGACGGGTTTTCAGTTAAGGTAAAGCCGCATGTTGTAACTTGTAACTATGACAGTTATTAAAGCTTGTATTGTGGTTAGCATGTACCTTAGCTATAGTTTTTTTAGTAGTCTAGTTGGTGTATATATACAATGTAAGGTATTGACAAGCCCCAAGTTGCTGTGTGGGTTTTGGCTGAGCGTGTTGGACGATTGGGGGCCTCTTTACCCTAGTTGACTGGGACATTCGCAATAGGTCCATGTAGCTTCTTACTATACTATATACATTTTCAATGTTTCAAAGATTTACATTCTATGCCTGTCAAAGCAATTTACATACATGACGTCACTGCAATGCATGATTCACAAAACATGTGCAAAGTTTGACTATTAAAAAACAGGTAAATCTTTTCTACTAAACTTTAAATTTCTTTTTATGACTTTAGTTTAAAGCATACGTTGAATTACTGAAGATAATAATAATAATAATAATAATAATAATAATAATAATAATAATAATAATAATAATAATAATAATAATAATAATAATAATAATAATAATAATATTATTATTATTATTATTATTATTATTATTAATTATTTTATTATTATTATTATTATTATTATTATTATTATTATTATTATTATTATTATCATTATCATTATCATTATCATTATCATTATCATTATCATTATCATTATCATTATTATGTTCGTTAACTTTTTCCCGAAATGTGAATTTGAAGTGGAGGAAATTAAAACCATTCAAATATTCTTTTATTTTTGGCCTCGTTTCCGTGAACCGGTGCCAAATTGATGCCAGATTAAATCATCATTGCAGGCATTTAGCATTTTGCAATTCGATGCCAATTATTCCCTATAGTTATATTGTTTACTTTTCGATTTTATTTTTTCGTATACAAATTTGATTTTTTTTTTTTTTTTTTGGGGGGGGGGGGAGGAGTTAAGTTCCTTTTTGGTGTAAGGTTAATTGGGTATCGAGCGTAGGAGAGAAGGTTATTGGGTACCTTTGTAGAAAGGAATATTTCGGGTCATCTGGTCAGCTTTATAAAACACGTTCTGAAATATTTTTTATAAATTATTATTATTATTTTTTTTTTAATTAAAATAAATTTTTCAAGCTTATATAGCAAGTAAACTGAAAAGTTTTAAAGATTTTATTTTTCAAATACTTAAAAGTACAAATGTATTGTATATTGTTTAAAGTTTAATTCAGTCCAGTGTTTAAGTACTTTACGTATATTTCAATATGTAGTCTTTTGAAAAATAATATACAATAGATTACCAACAGCTTTATGAAAAGTCTTATATTTGAGAAAGTAAAACTAATTTTGTTCTATAAATTTTTGGAGACATTTTAAAATATTTGCTAAACAAACTTTTGTAAAAATACCGTATACCAAAAAATTTGTGCAAAACATTAAAATTCTTCGGAAAATTTTTTATATACTAATAATAATTTGCGCATATTATTCAAATTTTGCGGCAAATTTGTTCAGGTCCGAAGAAATTATGCAAAACATTTCAAATTTTACGCAAATTTTTTAATGTCCTGGTAAACCTTAAAATTTGAGGAATTTTCTTCATATTCGAAAATTTGCGCAAAACTCAAATTTTGCCCAAATTTATTTCTACGCAAAGAATTTGCGCACAACTGGAAATTTGCACCAATTATTTTTATTATCGTGTTGAATAAAGGAAAAATATGTGATTAGATCGTAAATTAATAATAAATAATAATGAAAATAATTAGCAGTAATTGAATAAACGATAATTAATAAATAATATCAATAAAAAAAATCGTGTTGCTTAATAATTAACGGTTGTAACTCCTTTTGAAGGAGAGCTTCCTTTGTTTTAAATCCAGTTTGTTTTCTTGGTTGGGTTGATTGACTTTGTGGTGGGGATTCCCAGACCGGCATTTGACACTCATATATATATATATATATATTATATATATATATTATATATATTAATATATATATATATATATATATATATAATATATAATATATATATATATATATATATATATATAATATATATATAACCAGATCTTTGTGCTAGATATATAAAGTTTTGAATGTAAAGATCTAAGATATAGATCTTGATATATTCTATAAATAATAATAGATATGATATTAATATAGAATGACTTTGCCGAGAGTTATAGCAAGGGGGGATAATTAGAGCACTTTCCTCGTAGTTTGGTTTATTTGTGATAGTTAGATAACAATACAAAGGATGATGATTTTCATTAAACAAGGGATAAGTAATGGATGGGCATATATCAACGTTAGCACTATTACTGAATTACATCAGACTTAAACTAATAAGATAAATGCACTAATTCCCTATCCTAAATAGACCTGCCGGCTTTTGGTTGAATCTAACAATTTCTGTAGGGCACCCTCACGCTATGAGGCTCTACACAATACTCCCGGGCATGATTTGGTAGCGTCCCTTCAGGACCCAAGCACCAATCATAACCCTTGTCTGTTGGGCACTCTTTTCCTCCGCGAAGGAAAAGAGGCGCCAACACTTGACTTTCAAATAATGTACATTGTGTAAGTATGAAGTAGACCACCATTAATGCAAAGTGATATGCATGAGGTTTGCAATAGCCTCTTACAGAGATGCATACACTCTAAGACACTGCATGCTATTGTCTTACAAGGATTCCCTAACGTAATTTCACCCTAGAACTGGTGGCCCTCGAGTGCAACAAAGGATCTCTGCCTCGGAGAACAGGGGTGAGGCCCCTGTTTACGATTTCACAGAGATACTTTCTTACCCCTCCTTCGATCGAATACAGGAATATAAAGTTGAGGAAAGTGGAGAACAGGTGAAATGCACTTGGTGGAAAGGTGAAGAAATTAACAATAATGAATAACTTTATACATTTATAAACAACTATGTTCGGTTCTCAGTATAATTATCCCATAGCAACGCTTAGACTCTTATTTTCCTCATGAGCTATTTTACCTCGGTTCACTCATCTTCTTTTCTCTACTTTTGTATTCCGTCGTTTTCTTGCGTTCTGCGTGGGTCAGGACACGAGATTATACGGAAAATTTTTGACGATCTTCGTTAAATTTTCCACTACCCCACCTTTATCGTTCCTTTCACAATAATGAGCGTTATTATTAGTGATCTTTCACGACTCTATAAAGGTCCGTAGGATCTAGGCGAGAGTTTTCCTTCGGTTGTATTAGTTGACCAACTTTTTCACCCCGGCAAATATGAGACTATCTTTTAAATTACGAGGGACGAAGACTCATTCTCTGTCTTAGTAGTTCTTTTTGGGATGATTGTGGTTTTATGCTTTATGAGTTCCCGCCAGTGGGTTTTTTCAAAATATAATTATCATAAGGTTTTTGGTTCGTCTGGGAGAGAAGGGGTCTAATCAAGTCCGTCAGTTGAATGTTTATATCTTTGCCGAACATTCAATTTTGCGCTCTGGGGCGATGCCGGATTCCTGAAGATAGGGGCGAGAGGCCGGGATTGCGAATAAACAGGCGAGCGAAAAAGTTATGAAGGGTAATACGTCTAACACACCCTTGACCTCTCCATCCTGGGCTGCAGCTAAGCATTGGTTTTAAACACTGTTAGTAATCATTCTTATGAGTTACCCGACTCTACCGATTGGCGTTTGAGAATGGAGCCCGTAGCTCGCGGTAGTTATACTGTGTTATTTATTTCCTAGCAGTTTACCACGAGACATGAGTTTTTCAAATAAATGGATGTGAAATTTCCATCCCAACCTTTATCCTGTGATGAGATGGCTTGAACTATCCAAACACATAATTTTTGATGTCGGGGATTAGCTGGATTTATTAAATGTTTTTAAATTAACGATGGGTTTCTTTCGTGAATATCCCTTGAGGGGCAAGGCCCACCATATGGGAGTAACTATCAATGAGGGTTAATAAAATACTTGTATCCTCTACAACAAAAACTGGTAATTTCAATGTCACAGACAGTTTAAATCTTTGATAATTTGTAATGGTAAACTTCTTTATAATTTTTCCGTAAATTAGGGTTTTATTGATTTCGTTCCGGGGGTCCTTGTTTATTTGAACATATTGAGGGAGAGAGACACGCTTATTACATAGTGCTTTCACTTCTTTATAGCAATCGTTGCGGAAACAGCGAACTATTTTCGAGTTTTCATCTGCGGTAGGCACAGCGGCCTCGAAATCCGAGGTGTCCTCGCAATCTTGAAAGTGAGTCTGTTGCGTCTAATATCGTCCCGTAGTGTACGGTTGGCGGCCTATATGTTGTTCAGGGAGAAAGACTCTGGCATAATTCAATGAATTCAATGAGGTATCAACGTAGAGTGAGACTTCATTCTTTTTTGAACCAAAAGGGTTGTTTCTTTATTGTCCAAACTTTGGAATTTCACCTCTTTATTTTTAAAGTAATTAGAATTAATGTAATTCATTATAACTTTCCTAGAGAGACTGGTCTTTACTAAATTGCATAGCGTAGTCAACTTCTTTCCTGAAGCGTTTTATTAAGTCAATATGAGCTTCATTACATCGCTGAATTAAATTTATTCGTGTATTTTCAGTAATTTTCTACATATTCATTCATTTATTTATCGTAACTTTTTAGTTGGCAGGAATTTTTCAATTCTAATGTTTTAGTAATTCTGTTTTCTTTCCCTTTCAAAATTTCTCTCTTTCATTCTCACCCTGTTTGGGGTTTTAAAGTCCCCTTTTTTCTCAGGGGAATATTTAAGGATTTCTTTTGTTACAATTCTGGAGTATTTTCTAAAAGGTCCTAGTAACCACTTTTTACTCTCCCTTCAATATGGAACTGCTAAAGAACCGCCAGGCATAGCGAGTGTGTTTTGTTTTAATTTAAACACCATTTCCCCTCTGGGATTAAACGAGCTTTTGAGTTTTTTGCGAGAAAGTTCTTTCATATTTTGTAGGTGGGTGTAAAAATTTGAGGCACGACTCTCCATACGTGGGACTGGGTGGGAACTGTTCGCTCTGATGGCTATGTGTGAATGAGCGGACCAATCATAATCTAGTGTCGTCTCCGTAAGTGTGCATGATTGTGTATTTCTTGATATTTTTTTTTTTCTGTCTGTAGATTGCAGGAGTTTCATTATTTTCATTGTTATTTTTTTTTTTGGGATTCTGTCGTTAAAAATTTGGTTATTTTTTGTTATGTTTTTTATCATTTTTACTTTTCTTTCTACAACATTATTTTTCGTGTTTTCTTCTATATCTTTTTTTTCTATAAGGGATTTTTTCTTTTCTTTTTTTTGTTGAATCAATTTTTGCGTTATGTGGAATTAAAACCTTTGAATACTATGTATTATGAAATATTTATGTACATTTTCTTAGATTTTATTAATTTCCCGAATGTATTTGGAAGTGTTTGATCATCATGTTGGCTCTCTTTTATAGTTATGTTTTTGTGTTTGTTATTTTTGTAGGTTTCACGGCAGTTGAGTTTCTAATAATCATCATATTTTTTATTTGTGAGTGTTGAGTATCCAGTGCCTGAGAACTGTTTTGAAAATGACATTGTTGTTAAAAGTTCTGTCGTTTTATGTTTTACCTAAAATAGCGAGTAGTTATTTTGGCTTCGTCCATAGGATTTCTTTCGGTAGGTTGGAAAGAGTGATATAAATAGGAAGCGGGAGGTGGTCTGTGTTGTGTCCAGTTGTCGGCTTGTAATCGGGATAAAATAAAGCCAGCTGCAGATTACTCCGATCCGTTTTTGTGGGTATGTTTTGATAATTAATGTAACTTAGAAAGAGGTCAGTCCCCGGTATAAAATACTGGGTGAGTAGGCGTATAGCGAAAGCATTATTTTTTCAAAAAAACAGCATTTTATATATATATTATTAGTTTGGATGCATTTCAGGAATATATATTCGTGTATTTTTCTGCGTTGATATTCGCAGCAGACAGACGTACAGCGAAGAGTTCTTATAGTGGGCGGATTGGGAATAAGGCTTTTCTTTCAAGATAGATTAGATAGGAGGCTTGCGTTTATATATTTTTTTTTTTTTTCCGAAATAATGGGGACTTGCTGCTTCGATAAACAACTTCAGAAGACGCGAATAGAACGCTTATTTAGAAAAGATCTTATTCTTGATGGTTCGAGCTTTTAGGGTTTTTATTTGTTATCTTATTTCAAATAAAGTAAGATCAAAAAAAATAGAAAAAAAAAAAAAATAACCAATCAATTGCTAATACCGCGGAGGCGCTGTGCTGCCAATAGAAGAACATCATCCCACTTTTGGTCCTTATCGAGTATATAAGGAGAAGATGTAGGTAGGATAGGGCCTATTCACGGTTCGTGTCTTGTACTCACTCGCACTCTCGAATACACGTATATGATTCTACATATGACGTGGAACATACTTGAGCTATAATATACTTTACTACGAGCGGTTATTTGCCGTGCCTGACGCTGTTTGTTCATCTCGCAAGCTTAGCATTTACAGTATAGGACCCAAATAATTAATCTCGCTCTGGCGATTTGGCATTTTGCGAGGATTCTCACATATTTCAATTGTGGAGATATATATCTCTATATTATCTAGTGTATGCTCGTCCGAGAGATGACACCACTCTGTGTGGGTTCTATATTGTCACGTGTCGATAGCCAGTGTTACATAATAAGCGAGTGCATATAGGCCTGAGTATTCGGTAGGGGTTGAGCTACTTCTCAGGATGACCCGATTGAGAGCGTATACTCACTTATAATGTGGCATGCCGCCCTGGGTCACGCGGATAGAATAATCGTATTCACTGAGTGGTAAGACCATTAAAGATAAAGGGAGATGACAGCATAACCCAATGGGAAGATTTCATGGTAGGTAAACGATCCCGAATATTGGTAAGTGATGGTAAAGTTACTTTTGTGAGTCCTGGGGCTAATGGCCAGTCGAGGGCACGTACGAGATCAGTCGCTTGCGACTCACGTTCAGATTTATAAAGAAGAACGCACGTCCAGGATGTTTTCTGGCGGCACGCTCGTAGTGGAGGTTAGTATTGCATCTTGCAGGTTGCGGAAGTCCATAGCCTCCTAAGCTCTCAGCTTTTTGTTCAATTCTCTGAAACTATTGGAGATTATTCTTGACTCGATTTTGTGTGAGCGAGATTCTTTCTTTAGCAGAGAATGCTTCTTATATACTCTACATAGTGATTATACGGGGCGTAATGCGATTGTTGCAGACAGGGATGAAGGCTTGCGGTCGTGAGGACTCCTGTTAGCTACGGAGGTTGTCGCAGTTCTGCTTTGTTGAGCATAAAGTTTATAGGGGACCCCTTCTTGGCTTAAGGTGAAGATGGGCGGTCTCTTTATCTCTATTTTATACGGACGCGACATCATAGGATATGTAGTGTCGCTCTCGCGCTAGTTCTATTATAACTGACTCTCTGGAATATAGGCGGCATCTTGCGTCCGTAGTTATTTGACGTCCTCTAGCTATTGATGCTGTGTCATTCTCTTCGACTTATGGTGGCAGAAGGGCGGCTTAATGTTTTTAATACCCATGATATACTATAGTACAGACACTATTTGTTGCGACGCTCTCTCGCAAAACCTTTTTTCTTGTTTCAATTTGATGTGGTGGTTTTTCGGGGAGATTAGATAAGGGTTTACAAATACCTCAGAATATTTCACTGGATTTTAGACTCACACTCAGAGCGTATCATTTAACAAGCAGTTAAAGAAAACTAGAAGGCACAGAATGCCGACATTGTAGGTGATTTGACGGTAGGAGAGAGCGAGAGAGAAGATTTGAAGAGAAGAAATAGGAAACATAATTAGATTAAAATTCACATTTCATAGCGTTAAGATTATATGATAACCTTAATTTTATTGTCTTATTTGTAATTTGATCTAATAATAAATCTTCTTTAAAATTAATGCCCATTCTCTAAAATTTTTAAAAAGTTCTAATCCTAAAATTTGGTGTGCTGTACATCATGCTCAGAAGAGCTGTGAGGATCAGCTTATGCAGGCCTGCGAGTGCAGGGGCAGGACGATAGGGCCCAACATATTCCATTACAGGGATATTACGTGTAAAAGAGTAGGGCCTAGGTTTGCTAGGATAAGGATATTAAAGCAATCGTGCGCGCCGAGCATAGGGGCTTTTTTTTTTGTGGAAGAAAAAAGCGGAGCTGGCTCATGATTTCATAGGGGCAGAGAAGGAGCAGACGTCGGGTGTAGTTGTTTGCGGAGTAGCGAGCGGCAGTGGCGAGCTCGACAGTCCGCCTATCGTGCCCACGCAGCTGCCGCTGCCAGCCAGCGGTAGCAGGCCGCATTCAGGTCGCAGAAGCCAGGCCCTGCGGGCCGCTCAGGCACGGCTTCAGGCTAGGACGACATAAAAAGTAACATATATCTGACGCCCCAATCCCAGATCGATCTCAATATCTTTAATACCATAGATTGCAATTTTTTGAATTGTTAAGCAGCTAAGCATATAGCCTACCGGCGCTTTTTGATGGTCATTAGCAGCGCATTGTAAGAGGCTGAAGACAGATCCGCAATCTACCAAATAATCGATCTTATTTTATGTGTCATAGACTATATCAAGGTCAAATTGTCAATCTTGCAAACCCTATTGTCTTCCTCAACAGCGGCTGTAACTATCTCACTGCTTAAAGCAGCGCTCGTCATCAGCACTTAAATCAGTTTGAGTCTGACTGCAGGGTAAATTTGCTACAATTGCTTCCATCCTTCCCTTGTATTTATCTATGACACCAGGCCCCCCCCCATTTAGATAAATTTGAGTTAAAAAGGACATATCCCCACATGCGAGGGATTAACAGTAGTAATAAAATGGTTATATTGTAACATTACCAACATCGCTTGAGACATTTGTTTCGAGACCTGTGTTGAGGTCCAGTATTTCTTTTAATAATAATATCATTATATTGTTGATATATTTTTTTTGTTTTGTGTGCTTACTACTACTACTTTTTTCCATATTTAAATTTTTAAGAGTTCTTTTAAACCAAAAGGAGCATGCATTCCTTGTACAGTATTTGTGTGAAATTTGGAAATGGGTTCTGATGAATAAAGTTTTATTTTATTTGGTTCATTTTTTTTTTCATTTTTATTGGTTACTTTTAATGGAATTTCATATTTTCAGTTTGGCATAGTGCTGGGTAGTTGTATCTATATTTTGATCAATTTCTGGATCAATATTGTTCATTATTGTTTGTAATATAAAATTTTATTTTCATGTCATTATTATTTTTTTATTATTATTATTAATTATTATTATTTTCTTATTATTATTATTATTATTATTTTAAATGATTATTTTATATTATTATTATTATTGATTATTAATTATATAATTTATAATTATTAATATTTATTATTATTATTATTATTATTATTATTAGTAGTAGTAGTATAGTAGTAGTAGTAGTATTTTTATCACTATCATTTTTAAGGCTAATAGAGTTATTAGGATTGATATAATTTTTATTTTAATTTCTTAGCACTTTTATTTAATAAGTTTTTATTTCATTAAAATTCACAGCACTGTTTTGTAATAGGGTCACTTAATCATTTGAATGGTATTGTTAAATCTCACTTTTCTATTTTGATTATGGTTTTCACGGCTGCTGTTAGATGGTAATGGTCGCAGCCTTGTTAGCCTAGTTTCCGACGATTGAGGGAGATTTTTTCTGGTTATACCATACTCTTAATTGATTGGATACATAGGACATTCAACAATTTGCTTTCACAGACGGTATGCTTTGAAGAGTTAGCGAGCATGATAGAATGCATAAACAATTGATGAAACTAACCGCGTTATTAAAGGCTTTACTCGTAACCCCATTTTGTATCTTTTGTTTCTGAAAGTAAACGTGACCTACTTTTTTTAGGCACGTGACCGATTTTCCCTCTGCTCAGCTGTGTCTGCTTGGTTTTTTAAACGCCAAACAGCAGCTGAAAGGAGTGAGGAGCCCGTTCAACGGTTTTGGTGAGCTCAGCCAGCTGGTGGGCAACTTGATCTTCACCGCGGTTCTCATTTTCATGTTTGCGCTCGGTGTTGCGCGCGCTGGGAAGAAGGGAGGCGGAGTCTGTTCTGTTACGTACAGAAATTCACGGAGCCCCAAGTCTGTTCTTCGTTTTGTTGATGATAATTTCTTCCTTTTCGAACAAAATTCTTATATAGATCGTCCGAAACTTTGACCATCCTGACAAGGTCATTTTCTTCTGCTAACGAATAGACTGACATCTGAATATTTTGGGGCATCTGCTCCAAGAAGAGGTCTATCGCAAATTTGGGGTTGTGTTCTACCAACACATCGAAGCTCTTATTCCCCAATACCCCCTTGACACGATGGAGATATTCACTGGGCAATTCATCGGGTCTCATGCCTTGCTTAAATACATCCCCTTATTATGTTTCTTAGGGCGGGAAGGTAAACTTCCTCGATGTTTTGTAATAGCAGACGATAAGCGTTGTTTTGGAAGAGGAAAAGTGATTTTGGAGACCAAATTTGTGGGCAAGATTGGAGCCAACCAAACGAACACGTTCGTGGGTATCTTCTATGGTGATTCAGTTTGAAGATCGTGTGGTAAAGCCTTAACATTTTATAAAACATCGTATGGAGTCAAAGGTTTGGTAAATTGACTTGATGTCAATTGACTGTATGTTTTTAAAGGCGAATCGACATCATGACGCCGCGTCCTTTGCTTTTGGCGCGAAGATGGTGGCGCGATTCGTTTTCCCACCTCTATCAGTTCTGAGGCGGTAGAACAGTGGGCGCATCCCTCATCAAGAGAGGGGGGAAAATGCGTTGGGGAGACGGAGTTTGGTCCTTCCTCTTTTTTGTGGACTTCTTTGTTTGAGTTCTCAAAGTCAGCTTCTTCGATACCATTTTTCTATGGTCTTGTTGTTACCGACTGAATTTTGAGTCAACTGTTTGGCCGTGTTGATTTTAGGCCTAAATCGAGAGCTTGAATTTTGAATTTTCGCTTTCGAAGATACACAAAACACATATATTTTAAATGATGTTTATAGAAACTTTCTTTCACGTTTATTAATTTTTGACCTCAAATAATTTTATTTACGTTTATCTAACTATTCAAATAACTTTAAGCACAAAAACTGGGACGAAGAAAGTAACCGGATTTTTTTTTTTTTTTTTTTTTTTTTCAATTATTAATGTATCTGACTCCAATTAGGGGTTTTAGCCCCTGTCCGCTCCTGGGTTTTCACCAAAATGACGTCTAAGTGCCGAAATCACTTCGAAACAGTCCATAGCAAGGGGGATTAATTAGAAGCACTTTCCTCGTGAGTGGTTATTTTGTGATAGTTTAGATAACAATACAAGAAAGGATTAGAATTTCCAATTAAACCAAAGGGTAAGTAATGGATGGGCATATATCACGCGTTAGCACTATTATGAATTACACAGACTAACTAATAAGATAAATGCACTAATTCCCTATCCTAAATAGACCTGCCGGCCTTTTGGTAACTCTAACAATTTACGTAGGGCATCCTCTCACTATGAGGGTTGCCACGAGACTCCCGGGCATGATTCGGTGGCGTCCTTCAGGACCCAAGCACCAATCATAACCCTTGTCTGTTTGGCATTCTTTTCCTCCGCGAAGGAAAAGAGGCGCCAACACTTGACTTTCAAATAATGTACATTGTGTAAGTAGGAAGTAGACCACCATTAATGCAAAGTGATATGCCTGAGGCTTGCAATAGCCTCTTACAGAGATGCATATACTCTAAGACACTGCATGCTATTGTCTTACAAGGATTCCCTATACTCTGGTAATTTCACCCCTCATAATATATATATATATATATTATATATATTATATATATATATTTATAATAAAGTTGGATTATATATTATATATTATATAATATTATTATATTTTAAAAAAAATTATAATTTATGTTAAAAATAAATAATTTTATAAAAAAATTTATAAAAAAATATTTATATATAGTATATATATATTATATATATATTATATATATATTATATATATATATAAATTTATATTATATATATATATATATATTATATATATATATATATACGGTATATATATATTTTATATATATAATATATATATATATTATAATATTATTATATATATATATATATACTCCATATAGTATATGTTGTATATTATATATATATAATATATATATATATATATATATATATATATATATATATATATATATATATATATTTTTTTTTTCTTTCTGTAACAACAAACAGAGGTTGCAAACGAACAAGCATAATAAAAAACGAAACAACAGTGCTGTGAGATTGATTAATAATAATAATAATAATAATAATAAAATAATAATAATATAATAATAATATAATATAATAATGATAATAATATGTTAACGTTTAATCAGCTGTTGTTGCTAGGTGTGGATTAAGAAATCTTGTCAAGGCCGTTCCATTGACTGAAATGTGATTTTTCTCTTTTGGGAGGTCGTATATTTAATATAATATATATTA
>JABUQX010046732.1:0-2500 GCA_015478945.1 Trachelipus rathkii
CACGCCCCCGCTCTTTATGTTGTAACTGTTCCATTGTGACTGTTTTCATTATTTACTAGGAAATTTATTAGCATTTAAGATATATAGATGAAACGAACTTAAAAATAGCATTTGTAAACATTTTTTTTTTAAAATTAATCCAATAAAAAAAAATGAACTAACTGATTTTTTTTTTCTTTTTTTACAAACTCTTCCCCGAAAAAGGGTTTTTTTCTGCCCCTCAGTGGTGGTTTCCTAACTCAAATAAAAAATTTCCTCTATAAAAATGTTTTATAAGGCCTATAGAAAGATTTTGTATTTTTAATTTAAGTAAATTGAGATATGCTGAACAGTTAAATTTGGTATAGGTATACAAGTATTCATTCCCAGGTTAAAATTTTTTATATAAAATTATTAATATTTCACACAATTATGAGAAATTGTATGTGTAAATTGGTGTTAGAGAGAATATATATATATATATATATATATTATATATATATATATAATATATATTATATATATAATATATATATATATATATATATATTATATATATATATATATATATATATATATATATATATTATAATATATATATATATATATATATATATATATATATATATATAATATATATATAAATATATATATATATATATATATAAAAATATATATATATATATATATATATATATATATATATATATATATATATATATATATATATATATATATATATTATATATATATATATATAATATATATATATAATATATATATATATTATATATATATATATATATATATTATATATATATATATATATATATAATTATATATATATATATATATATATATATATTATATATATATATATTATATATTATATATATAACAAAAAAGTAAGCAAATCTAAACGGTTTAACAAAATAATTATAAATGCGAAAAACTCGCATGCAAATATAAACTTCACAACTTCACACACACAGAACAAAATAATATGAAGCAGCTAAAGAAGATTGATATCCGTAACCAAGTAAAGTTTTTTTTTTTTTTTTTTTTTTTTTTTTTATGCTACTTTCATATATTAAAACAGTGTCAATTCCGTTTGGGAATGTCCCTCGTTCAAATAGAGGCCATGAAATTGGGAAATTTAAATGACTGTACATTATTGTGCGTGCAAGTGCCATATTTCGTTATTTATTCAGAGAGAGAGAAGATGGAGAGGAGAGAGAGGAGATGAAGAGAGAGAGGAGAGAGAGAGATGGAGAGAGGAGAGAGGAGAGAGAGAGAAGAGAGAGAGATTGGAAATGAAAGTAAGAATGAAGTATGGTTTCGGAACAAAAAAAAATGAAAACCAATGACTGGTTTTATATATTGTATTCTAATTTGGTTTTCCAACTTAACTCAAATTTACATATTAAATTTGCCAATTACTGTAAAATTTAACAATGTGCTGCTACTCATTTAGCAATTCAGATGGCGTTAGCGCCTCGTTTAAAACGCTCGTATAGAACTGGTCTTAAGTGGGATTTACTCCCAATATCAAATAGAGAGAGATGAGAGAAGACAAGAGAGAGACGAGAGAGAGAGAAGAGAGGAAAGAGAGAGAGAGAGAGGAGAGAGAGAGAGAGAGAGAGAGAGAGAGAGAGAGAATGTTGGACACTAGTAGTAGGGAGGGGATTCCGGTCGTGTTGGTCATTTTGACCAACGGGATTTTTTCCTGCCCCTGACCTTTTTTGAGCCCAAATTTTTACCTGCCTTGACCTTTTTGGGCCTTTACCTTTTTGGGCCTTGACCTTTTTTGGCCACCCTTTGGTCTTCCATGGGTCATTTTTGGCCCACGGTATTTTTTGGCAAACCCTAATTTTTTGGCAACCCCAATTTTTTTCGGCAACCCTGATTTTTGGCAACCCTTCGAAGAAGGGTTGCGCCAAACGGTTGCGTCAGCAACCGTTGTACGTATTGCCCCTATTTTAAAGCCCCCTAATTTTTTTCGACCATAGGCAATTTTGCCCACGAATTTTTTGATCTTCCTTTAGGGGCTTAGCCTTTTTTGATGTCTTAAACCCTGTTTGACCATGATATTTCGGCCAACCCTTTGATTCCATGGGTCATTTTTTGCCCATGGTAATTTTTGATCTTCCATGGGTCATTTTTTGCCCACGGTAATTTTTGGTCTTCCATGGGTCAATTTTGGCCCCACGGTAAATTTTTGGCTACCCTTTGTCTTCCAATGGGTCAATTTGGCCCACGGTAATTTTTGCTACCCTTTGGTCTTCCATGGGTCAATTTTGGCCCACGTAATTTTTGGTTACCCTTTGGTCTTCCGTGGGTCAATTTTGGGCCCACGGTAATTTTTGGCTACCCTTTGGTCTTCCATGGTCAATTTTGACCCACCCTAATTTTCGACCACCCTTTGGTCTTCCATGGGTCAATTTTGACCCACCCTAATTTTCGACCACACCCTTTTGGTTCTTCCATGGGTAATTTTGGCCCACGTAATTTGATTCTTCCT
>JABUQX010046732.1:7500-12500 GCA_015478945.1 Trachelipus rathkii
TCTATGTTATACCAAGAATACTACGCATTTAAGAAAAACCTAACTGATGATCCTGAAACTATCATTGAAAACTTCTTAAAAGCCATGAGCATGCAGAAATTCATCTATCTATTTAGAAAACAATGGAGCGGAAGTATTTACGCTGCTGATCCTGACAGTAAACATACTATGATTTCCGAGAGAGAACTTTTTACATATGTGCTATCGGATGGTATTGAAGAGATAAGAAACTATTTGAGGAACAACAACGCAAATGATTGGCATATTTGCAAAGATTTAGAGAGTTTAAATATAAAATAATCGTAAACATCATGTGTAAAATGTAAGTGGAAGTGTTATATATAATAATATTCCTGTATTATATTTAATGTGAACCTTATATATATAAAATCATTGTAAATATATTTAACACTCTTGTATATATTTAATTTTAGCTTTATATATATATATATATATATATATATATATTATATATATATATATATATTATATATATAATATATATAATTATATATAATATATATAATATATATATATATATATATATATATATATATATATATATATAAATTATTGTAAGATAATGATTATTAAATTTCTAATTAAATAGTAAAGTTTTTATTATCCTTATTTTTACTTTCTTAAATAAATATTTACATGTATGTTAAGAGTTTAAATAAACGAACCCCCGGTTCAGGATATGAAAAAACATGTTTTTTCATAAACCTAAAAGACGATAAAATAATTCTCGACCAATCACCATACGAGGTCATATAGAGATAAGGATTACTCACGTCCAATCACAAGTAAGGAAAAAATTTCCTTCTTTATCTGTCTTAAAGGATCTTACCGATCCAGCATGTTTCAGTTTGAAATATATTTATAAAATAATAATAACATTGATTCTCGATTCTTGTCTATACTGGAATTACCTTTTGACCTGGTATTAGGCTTAAATCAGCGTGGGATACAAAAGGCTTATCCTAAATTTAGGCCTAAATTTAGGCCTAACGTAGTTATTGCACCACATTTTACAGAAAAAAGGTCAGTTTGAAATATATTTTGACCTGGAATAAGGCCTCAATCGCCCGGGATACAAAAAGGATTATCCTAATTTTAGGGCCTAAAGTAAGTTATTTCAACAACAATTTTACAGAGAGAGGTTTCAGTTTCGATATCTGTAGAAGTGGCGGTTGTTGTGTTTTCTTCGTGATGAATTGTCAATGGTACATAGATAATAATAATAATAATAATAAAGAAAATCCGAATTATTTAAAAAACTTTGAAATATTTTTAGTTAACATCGAGCGAATAATATAAATGTAAGTGAATAATTGTTATTTTTAAATAAGAAAACTTAGAAAAATTTTAATAAAATACATGTTATGTTAGCCGAGAGAGGAACTTATTTTGTTATTTTTATACTCATTAACATGGCTAAAGATGATGTAAAGCAGTAAGTCAAAAGAACAAAACATGGCATAGCTTGGTGTAAGAGGGGTGCTAGGGGCTGACCTTACTGATTTACTGATTTTTTTGGCCTTTAAGGTGCGTAAAATATGTTTTTAATAAAATTTCATAAAAATTTTAGTAAAAAGTTATTTTTAAAACTTGATAGTTATAAAATTTATTAAACAAAAAGTATTAACATTTAATAATAAATTCTTTGTTCAAAGATAATGATGATTTTATTATAGAAGTTTTTTAAGAAACTTTTGAAATAATTTTAGTTATATTTGAATATGAGTAATATAAATGTACGTGTTTAATTAAAAACATAAAATGTTTTTAATAATTATATGCTATATTTGTAAGTTAATCTGCGTGTGTGTGTATGTGTGTGTGTAAGTAAATCTGTGTGTGAGTGTAAGTAAATCTGTGTTTGTGTGTGTGTAGTGTGTTGTGTGTTTGTTGTGTGTGTGTGTGTGTGTTGTGTATAAGTTGTAAATTGGTAAGTTGTCTATGGCTAAATGTAAGATGTCATAGTGAAATGTTGTGTATTAAGTGTCATAGTGAATGTGTTTTGTATAAGAGGAAGTGTGTGTGTGTGTGTGTGTGTGTGTGTGTGTGTGTGTGTGTGTGGTGTGTGACCGCGTGTGTATTAAGTGTAAATGTAAGTGTCTATGAGTTAAAGTAAGTGGCATTAGTGAATGTGTGTATAATGTCTCTCATAGTGAATGTGGTAAAGTGTCATAAGTGAATGTTGTGTTCTAAAATAATAATAACAATAGGCATGAAGTAAATAACACTAAGTATAATAATAAAATAATAAAAAATAATAAATAATAATAAAAAATAAATAAAAATAATAATAAAATAAATAAAAAGTATTAAAAAATAAATTAAAAACATAATGTTAATAAAATATATGAGTTAAAACAGTAAAACAAATGAGTTAAAGCAGTAAAGCCAGAAAGTTAAAGCAGTAAAAGCAGGAAATTAAAGCAGTAAACCAGAAAGTTAAAGCAGTAAAACAGACTGATTTTAAAGCAGTAAAGCAGTAAAACAAAAGGATACTAATCCCTTAGTGTTTTACTGCTTTAACTCTTATGTTTTACTGCTTTACTGCTTAAGTATGTAATAGATATGTGAGTTAAAGCAGTAAGCAGTAAAGTTAAAGCAGTAAGCAGAAAGTTAAAGCAGTTAAAGCAGTAAACAAAAGCATACTAATCCCCCCTAGGTGTTAGGTAAACACCTCTATTATTTACTGCCTTTACTGCTTTAAGCGTATGGTAATGTATGGAGTTAAAGCATGTAAAACATATGAGTTTAAAGCAGTAAAACATGAGTTAAAGCAGTTAAAGCAGTAAAACAAAAAGCATACTAAATCCCCTATATTAGGTAACACCTTCTGATTGATTTACTGATTTTACTGCTTTAAGGTATGTTAATATGCAAATTTTTTTAAAAATTTCGCACAATTTTAGTAAAATAAAATGATTATATATCAGGCACTCTGGATTTTTTTTCTTACATTACAATTTTAAAAATTTATAAATTAAAAAGAATTAAGTAAAAAAGTATTAAGTAAAAAATAATTGTTAATAAAATATATTGTTAAATTAATAGGTCTGTAATGCAGTTACAGTTTTAGGTTCGCCGAAAATGTTTTTTAATAAAAAAATGTTTAAATATGAAATAAAAATGAATGACTCATAGTATATTTGAAAAGAAATTCTTTAAAATTTTTAAGTATGAAATAAAAATGAATGACTCATAGTATATTTGAAAAGAAATTCTTTGAAATGTTTAATTATGAAATAAAAATGATGACTCATAGTATATATAATATATATATATATATATATATATATATATATATATATATATATAATATATATATATATATTATATATATATATATATATAATATATATATATATATATATATAATATATATATATATATATATATATACATATATATATATATATATATTTCATTCGCTCGGCGGAAAATATTGCGCCTGCGGGGCGCACGCGGCCGGGCGGGTACGCGGGGATATGGCGCCTGCGGGCGCACGCGGCGGCGGTTACGCGGAAATATTGCGCCTGCGGGCGCACGCGGCGGGCGGGAACGCGGCGGGTCGTACCTGCGGGTGCGGGTTCGTGGGACTTCACGCGGAGAGATCATGCTGCGTCCTGGTGATCAGCTTTGAACTAGGGAAAACATTAATATTAACTCTGTTCTTGGATGTAGGGTAGAGATGAGCCATCAAAGATGAATCATCAAAGATGAATCATCAATATAGATGGTATCAAAGATGACGTCATCAAAGATGAAGTCATCAAAAGATGACCTTTCAAAGTGAGGCATCATTGCTGAGGCATTAATGCTGGGGCATCAAAGGTTGAGGCATCCAAGTTGAGGCATCAAAGTTGAGGCATCAAAATATCGAGTGTGTGAGTGTAAGTGTAAGTATTTGAAACGAAATTCTTTGAATAGTTTACATTGATATCATATTTTTCGTTCACGCGGGAATTTTGCGTCTGCGGACCGCACCGCGGCGGCGTTACGCGAATATTGCGCCTTGCGGGCGCCACCCCTGGCGGGCGGGGAATATTGCGCCTGCGGCGCACGCGGCGTCGGTTTCGCGACGGTTGTTCACCTGCGACGCGGACTCTGAAACGTGTTGCGGTCAATTGTCTCAAACCTGTGTAACTTTTTTAGCATATATATTCTGTCATGCATATAAGTGTATAAAAATACTAACCTCGTCAGTAGGAAAGCATTCTAGCAGATTGTAAATACCACCATTCGATTCTCATCCTTATTACCTAGGCTGGTAGACACCCATATTAGGGCTATTCTAGGCTCAGGGGAGGCTAGAAAAGGCTTGAAAAAAGTGGCACTCAGTTGGCACTATGTGGCACTCACTTGGCACTATGTGGCACTCACTTTTGGCACTTCATTGCGCACTCACTTGGGCACTCATTGGCCACTCACTTGGCACTCATGGCACTCATGGCACTCACTGGCACTCACCTGGCACTTCACCTGGCACTCATCTAATACTCATAGAACACTAATTAGAACATCACTAGATACTTCTTACGGGGATTGGGAACCATCAAAGCCATCAAGTTAGCGTGGGTCAAAATTGACCCATGGTATATGGCATGGTCAAGGCGAAATATCATGGTCAACAAGGTTAAACATCAAAAAGGGCTAAGGTCCCTAAAGGAGGATAAAAAAATTACCGGGGTCAAATTTGACCCATGGAAGACCAAAGGTTGGAATGTGTTTGTACGTGTGTATAGTGTAAATGTAAGTGTCTATGGTAAATGTAAGTGTCATAGTGAATTGTGTGTATAAGTGTCATAGTGAAATGTGTGTATAAGTGTAAGTGTGATGGGTGGTGTGTGTGTGTGTGTGTGTGTGTGTGTGTGTGTGTGTGTGTGTGTGTGTGTGTGTGTGTGTGTGTGTGTGTGTGTGTGTGTGTGTGTGTGTGTGTGTGTGTGTGTGTGTGTGTGTGTGTGTGTGTGTGTGTGTGTGTGTGT
>JABUQX010046732.1:20000-45000 GCA_015478945.1 Trachelipus rathkii
AAAGTCATATGATAAGATATTTGACAATTGCACATGCATCTGTTATGACAAAAAAAATCCAAAGAACTGATTCCAGATGCAAAATTAGAATACATATTATTTCTTTTTGTAGGTCAAATATCATATAAGATCATATAAGAAAGAAAAAATCACTAGGGTATATTAATAAAGCAGTTACAGGTGCGAGAAGAAGGACGCAAAAAAAATTGGAAAGCCTTATTGGTAAAACTGTTGTAAGTCCTGGAAGAGGTAGGGGTTGCTTTAGTAGTAGCAGTGCACAAGGCGGAAAAATTTGTGCAACTTCTACCAACATAGGAATAAACTTTAATGTTATAGAGGAAGATACTATGAAAAAAAAAGAAAAGCTGTAATGATGATGAATTTTTTCCAGAATTTGAACTTGGAGAAAATACTCAGAATACAATTAGGTATAATAATATAGCAATAACAGCTGACAGGTATCATGTAAGCTACAGGGCAACTGCTGCTATTGTGAATGCAGCATTAAAGGATATGGGATATTGAATGAAAGCAATATGTTGGATAGGAAAAAGGTTGAAATGGAGAGGAAACGTGTTGGCAACACGAATGTCATCGACATTAGAAAACTCTAACATTGAATGCATAGGTTTCGACGGCAGAATAGATCATACTAAAACAAAAGTTAGAGCTGAATATGAGTAGCACTATGTTATTGTTAGAGAACCAGATGATATTTACACGACTCATGCTAATACCAAGATATGGCACGCCAAATGCTATTACTGATCGAAATAATAACTTCATAATTGATTTATAGCAAAAACTCCTTAAAGCAATTCTTTGCGATGTTGACTCCAGTTAACGCTGGAAGAGTTGGCGGAGTTTGAAGAATGATTGAAATATATATGAAAATACCTATACAGTGGTTAGTTTGTCTTTTACATGCAAATGAATTTATATTCCGACACATATTCCAGTCAATTGATGGACAAACATCAGGCCCGCCAAAAACATTTATGGGTATATCAATTGAGGAAAAAAATTGAAGAAGATTTAATAAGCTGGAGTTGTTTATTTTGACGTGTAAAACAGCACCCTATAAAGAGATCCCGAAGATATTCGTTAAACAACTTAGCACTGACCAAAAATATTTGTATGAGATGTGTATTAGTACAACATCAGGGAATATATCGCCATCATTAGCCAAGAAATCTCCAGGCACTCTTCATCATGCCAGATGGCTAACAAGAGCAAGGAGGATCTTACGGTTATACGTTTCTACACAACTTCCAAGTAAACCCCTTCAAAATCTAGTAAATATAATATATGAAAGTTTATGCACCAGGGTGGTTTTGGACAAAGTCTATCCAAAGGCAACTGATGGAGCGCAAAAATTTTGGTACCTGATGTGCTTATTTAAAAACGTAGACACAAATCATGCAGTGATTATGGAGTGTGCACAAAGAAACAACTAATACTATACAGAGAATATATTACTTGCTCTGCTACTAAACACTAGAAAAGAGATAAAAGATTTAAGTATTCAGCGTATTATTGAAGCAAGAAAGAGGGATACCACGGCAAGAGTTTTTGAACTGCCAAAAACACTAAACTTTAATACAGATGATTATTCAAACATGATTGATTGGAAATACGAAACAGTTACCGAACCACCCGTTGTAAAAAACTTAACAAATGCCGATCTTCGAAAAATAGTAATTAAGCCACTTAAGACTATTTTGTTTCTATGCCACAGCCAAGGAGTAGAACATGCAGTACACCTAGTAACACAAGCTTCAGAAGCAAGAATTGGATATGAAGGCAGACACAAGCATATTTTGAATGTAATTCAGTCCCGAAAAGAACTTCCGGAATTCAACTATAAAGGACAATGGACTAATATCTAATTACAGAAATATATATGTATATATATATATATTATTATATATAGCTTTATATATATATATTTTATATATATATATATAATAGTATTATATATATATATATATAATATATTATAATTATATTCATATATATATATTATATATATATATATACATTTATATATATATATATATAATATATAATAAAGATATAAAATATTATAGTATATATATTATATATATACATATATATATATATATATATATATATATATATATATATATATACAAACAATTTCGCCTACCAAGGGGGAGAGGGAATGGGGAAATTTTAAAAATGGGGAACTTTTTATTTGTTCATTCTAGAATCAAAATATAACCATCACTAGATGCGTCTAGTCTTTCTGATTCCAAATATATATAATATGTTTGATTTATTTTGAAAATTAAAGTAATTATTGTCCCGCGAAATTTAATTGGTGAGCTCCCAAAAAACACTTGGACCCCATAACTCAAAATATATTTGTTGCAGAACATTTGTATTTGAACCAGTAGCTTTACAAGTTAAAATGACCTTATACACCAATTTTCATCAAAAACAGATACGTAGCAGTGGGTGAAATTGGTTGATATGTTCTTTAATGCCCCCCAAAAAGTGAAAAAGTGAGGTCTGTGCGCGAGGGGTAGCGGGAGTCGCACAGCCCTGAAATTTTAACCATAGCATCAGATCATGATACTGACGTCCGTGCATACCGTTGATTTGTGATTTTTTTTTTTTTTTTAAAAGGTAGCTTTCGACCCATCCTAATATATATATATATAGTATTAATATTATTATTATATACTATATTTTTTGTATATAATATAAATAATATATATAGTATATTTATTGTTATTTTTTATATAAATATATATATATATATATTTATATATATATATATATATAATATATATATATTATATTTTATATATATATATGCCTGTTATGTTTAGACGTCCGTCAGTTTTGAATTTTTTTTTTGTTTTTTGTTTTTTTACATATTGCTAGTATACGATACTAACAATGAATTTCAGTGGTGATGGACATGATTCAAAAGTTTTCCATACCCCGTAGGGGAGAGCGAGGACCCCCCTGACAACCTCATATATACCAAAGAACCGGGGGTTCTGAAGACGCTCCCGGAGGGGGAAATAGTCCCTACCCTATCGTTCCCGTCGCCGAAGCGCACACGAAACTACCTAAGAGTCGACTCACTGCTATGAAAGTTTGCGGTTTATCCCTTGGGATATTCCTTAAGTAATAAAAAAAAAAATTAAACGGACGGAGTCGTATATACAGGAGGCGGTCGTACTAAGCTTACATGTGAACTCACTCCGGATGATAGTTCGCGCTAGATCGTATGAGGAGTGTGGAGTGAGTCTAGTGACGAGTACGATAGTATATATTGCCATAATCAGCTATAATACTGCCCACATGAGAGCCACCACGAGAAACGTGTACGTGCAGTCGAAGAGCTGCGAGAGAGAGAGAGAGTTAGAATCAAGGATAGCAGTTGAATGAGTAGATGAGTCACTCACAACATGCTAAAATTAACTGGTGATATACTAATGGGGACACATCTTATAATAGTGCCGAGGCGAGAGACTAAGGTACTAAATATATATATCATATAATATAGTATATGATTATTATATAATTGTATACTCATTTAGTATACTATAATCATAAAAAATTTATATAGTATATATAATATAGTATACTAATACCTCGTATATATATATATATATAACGTATATATTACTAATATATATAGGTTATATCGTATCATGTCGATCTTTGGAACGAATAAACACGTAATTTATCTTTTCAAATTTACGCGTTCCAGGGAGTTTAAAGTGATTTACTTGTTATCTTCGTTAATAGCTTTTTTAGTCAGAAATATTAAATCTTTACACATCCAACTTCGTCAAATTTATTTGTCTAAGTTTAAACAAACAAGTAATCTGTAAGAGATTTATAGATTCCTCATCTTATATTTTCTGTTTTACGTATAAAATGTTACTTTTGTATTTTCTGTATTTAATGTGTTTTTAAACACATTCGACAATTCGAAACATTATAAAGGTAATTCGCGAGGTTGTTACATTCTCTATGGCAGCCTCTAATGTCATTTCAACACAATCCCAGCTTTATGCATTTTAGTTCAAGATAAACGGCATTCATTAACTCTGTAGTGAAATCAGTCACTTTATTATCGGGATGCAAAGCCATGAATGCCGAAAATGGAAGAGTTAATTAGAACTGATCCTTGCTCTCCATGTTCTCAATGTAGACTGATCAATTTTTATTTATTTCACTAGCTTTTATGTAAGATTTAAGCTTGCCCCCGACGTCTAGTGGCGAAGTAATTCCCCGTATATTTCTCGCAGATAACTATTTTTAACCTTTTCCAAATTACATCTTAAATATTCATTTTTATTGTTTGTAGATGAAGACAAGTCTTGTAGCAAATCTACTTGCAATTTAATGTATTCATTTTCGAAAGTAACAAATCCATATCTTCTATTTAATGGCTTTCTTTGTAACTTTTTTCATTATAGCAGCTTTATTATCAAATAATGTGTTGTAATAGCCTATATTCTACTTAATAACCATTTCCTGGAACCCGTTACCCAAAAATCTGAACCTTTATCTATCCACATCATTTGAGGATTTCTGTTATTCTCATTTATAATGTCTCTTACCGCATCAGCAACCGTCTTTGATCGTTTATCTTTTAATGCCTTCAACCACAAGTATCTGGAGCACACGTCAATCGTTAAAAGAACGTAACTATACCTTTCGTTGTAAGAATAATATTTAATCATTTCAGTTAAATCTAACTGCCAAACCTTATCAAGGTTAGGGGCTACAGTATTCCGTGTTCAAAATTTTTACGTACATGTTTATGTAATGTAAACGCTTCTTCTCCTTCTGAACAATTTTTCAATTCCCTTTTATCAATGGACGAAAACTTGCCGCAAATCTTGAAAAACTACCATAACTATTAGGTTCTCTGATATCGTAATAATATTTATCGACCTCCTCATTAGCCTCTATGATGAACAATGACATTAAAATTAAAAAAAAAAATACTATAAGGTAGCGTAAAAACAATATGTCTACATGAATTTTTTTTTAAATTACAAATATTACAAGCAAAATAAAAGTACAATAAATAAATAATCAAGATTTGATCCAGTTAGGAATAATGTAGATTTTTTTTTCTTATTCTTTTTTGGGTAGAGCGTGCCCCACTCTTATACTCTTTAGTCTGTCTGAAGAGAAAGTAGCTCCACCAGGATCGATGGAATATCTCCCAAACGAGTTAATCTTTAAGTTTAAGTTTGATTCAAGTCCAATCAGTTGCAGGTTTCTTTTTCCAGTCACGAGAGAGATTAAATATTAAATTAACAATATTCGATCCGCCAGCTGCTTCACCATCAATAATGATTTGACAGAGATTATTCCAAGAAATCTGATCTTTAAAAATGTTATATAACGCAATTCCTGCTTATTATTTTTACTTTTATTTGATAGACTTTCTTCCAGTATATGTTTAAAACCATCTTCTTTTTTTCATTTCTTCGCCAGTACCTGACACTAGTGTTGAATCATCCATGGTCGAAGTACTAAATATAGCATACCAATACATTTCTTTTAGATCTACTAATTGATGTTTAGCGTTTTAATACAGGATACCCTTTTATGAAGGATAATATCAGAGTTTAATATTCGACACAATTCCTCCTCGCAATTGTTTATTTGTTCAGTTTATGATCACATAAACTGTGAGATTTTTGTTGGGGTAACTGCTGATAAGACAAATGCACGGATTGTTGTAGCTGGTAATACTGTTGTTGTTGTTGTTGTTGTTGTTGTTGTTGTTGTTGTTGTTGTTGTTGTTGTTGTTGTTGTTGTTGTTGTTGTTGTTGTTGTTTTGTTGTTGTTGTTGTTGTTGTTGTTGTTGTTGTTGTTGTTGTTGTTGTTGTTGTTGTTGTTGTTGTTGTTGTTGTTGTTGTTGTTGTTGTTGTGGTGGATTTGTTGTTGGTGGTGGTGGTGGTGGTGTTGTTGGTGTTGTCTGTTTTGTCGTTGTTGTTGTTGTGGTTTGTTGTTGTTATGTTGTTGTTGTTGGTTGTTTGTAAGTTGTTTTTGTTGTTGTTGTCGTCGTCGTTTTTGCTGTAGTTGTTGTAGTAGTTGTTGCGATGGATTTGTATTATATTTTACCTTCTCATAGTTGGTATAGGGTAAAACAATCACCTTCTTTATTATTGTGCAGTCCACTTAGATAAAAAGGGTTCAGTGACGGAAAAGAGTAAAGGCAGGAATACTCCATTACCTTTTGTAAGAGCTTTTAATTTTTGTTTTTTTTAGGCTACAGAAAAGTTTTTAATGATATTTCTATGACGACGCAACTTTACCTTCTGAAGTTTATTTAATTGAACTTCCCTTTTATAAGATTTAAACAGACTTTGCATACACATTGAACAAATTTCTTGATGTGATGATTCATCATGAAAATCAGTAAATTCGCTCTAATTTGTTTTCAAATCTTATAAAAATTTACGGGTATGAATAATTCAACGAGATACACAAGTTTCAATTAGGGAATTTTTATATATACTCAAGAATTTGATCCATGCTCATTTCATTCCCATTTTAGCGTTTTCTAACATACCCTTTGTCAAAATGACTTGAAATTTTATATAAAATGTTAGAAAAATCACCTGCGATGAAATTTTGAAATCTTTTTCCAAACCAAAAGTACCAATCCATTTATACTCACTCCACTATGCCCAAAATTCAAAGGAAAAAAAATGGTTACTTTGTTTACATAATGCAAAATAAATGAAAAGCATGCTATCCTTACATATTTTTTTATTCTTTATGATTATTTAAAGTGGGAATAAAACTGCAACTTATATTTAGAACACATTTTATTATTTCTTCTTTTTGAGACAGAACCTCTCAAGTCTGAAAATTTTTAAAAAAAAAATTTTTTTTTTTTGGAGAGGATCCCATTTGAAATTTTAAAAACTTTATAACTTTTTTTTTTAAGAGATAGAGCTTCGAAATTTTTAAATGAGTGAAAAAATAAAGAATTGAGTCATCGGCACAAAGATGAGAAAAGTTAGATGTGCAGCTAAGAAAATCACTGAAGAAATGTAAAAATAAAGTTGGAGATAGAACAGAACCTTGAGAAATAATATAAATAACAGCAAAGGAGAAAGAGGTTACTTCATCAGCAAAAGCTGATATGGAAAGATCTGAAAAAATTAGACATGTGCAAGCAAATAAATGGAAGAAACCCAAAGAAAGGAAGCATAGAAAGGAGAGAAACGTGCCATACCCGCTAGCAGTAGAACCCAGATTTGCACCCAAATTTCTAGCACACCTCGTCTGCCGTTCTATCTTCTAGCCTGTTTCTACCACGCCTATTTTTCTAGCTGATAGGGTCGAGTATTGGATCGATTAGTATGTTTTGATGGTTTAGGAATCGATTTCGCTAGTTTATAATCGATTCGGAACACTTCTAACATGAATTTGGATCCCATATCCCCTTTCTAGCCTATTTGTTTTAGTTTTTATAGCTGTAGGCATGTTTTGAGGGTCTAGAAATCGACTCCCGTGATGTTTGAACGTATCGGAGAAACCACTGCATCACACCGCACTAGCACGTCTAGCCTACTTTTATTTTTCTAGCTATATGGCCTGAGTATGATATCTAACCCTATGTTTAGAAGGTCTGCGGGTCGGTTCTTCTGGGTTTTGAGCGGATCGGAGCAACCGTTGCGGTGCTAGGCCGCAGCGAGGAGCGTTTCTGACCTTTTCTAAATATCTAAATACGAATAGTATAGATGTTAGAGTATTTCAAAAGTGTAGAGAAACAGGGATATTTGAACCTACACCTTTTGCAATCTATATTAAAGGCACACCTCGAATAAAATTTGTCTCAAGTTCGTAAAATAATAATAAATCAGTTAAAGAAAACGGAAATGCTTGCTAATTATGTCACTGTGGCCCATTATTTGCTGCACCAGGAGTAATACATTTAAAAAAATGTTAACCGAAGATTCTGAAAATATTATTGACCAGTTCTTAACCTCTAGAGATATGTATAAATTTATTCACCACCTTAGAGAGCAGTGGTTAGAATCTATTTACCAGGCTGATCTATCTAGTAAACCAATTATAGTGTCTGAACGTGAACTTTTTACATATGTACTCAGGGATGGTGTTGAGGAAATGAAAAAATACCTTAGATTTAATGATGAAACTGACTGGCATTTGTATAAAGACTTAGCTCGTTAAATCTTAAGTCCTCGTAAAACAATATGCGTGTGATGAACATACTATATACGTATATATATTATATTATATATATCATATATATATATAATACTCTGATATATATATATATATAAACGCCATATCATATTAATAATATATATATATATATATATTTATAATATTACTATAATATATATTACTGCTATTATATATAAGTCCAATCCTGTCCAATTATATTATTATCTATTATTATTAATTATTATTATTATTAATTATTATTATTAATTATTATTCATTATTATTATTATATTATTATTATTATTATTAATTATTAATTATTATTAATTCATTATTATATTATTATTAATTATTATTATTTTAATTATAACCTTTTTTGTTTCTCTAGTATTGTCATGTTTGGTTTTGTTTAAGGTCGTTTCACATTATCAATTTGTATATATAGGTCTTCATTGCATACACGTATTATCTGGTTATCCATACATATAATTGATATATATATTACTATATATCAGTAAGATATATTATATATATATATATATATATAATTATCTATATATTTATATAATATTATATAATATATATATATATGAACGAATCCCTTAGTAAACATGTTTATTGTTGTTGTTGTTGTTGTTAGGCGCAACTATATGGACTTTTGAACTGATATGAAGGGTATGTCGTAATCTTGTTTACTTTTTTATGATTTTTTGGGATAATATCTATAGATTTGATGCAGTTTATATACAGGTTTCTTCAGAAAGGTGTTTCCTGTTGTGGCTTTGCGATGGAGTCTCTCCATACACCTAAGCTTGTTAGTGATATATCTATGAGAACCTTTGTTATTCCTGACGATGTATCTTTCATGTTTTATTCGTAAAGCTAGCGGCGACTGATACATTGCTTGTATTCCTGCAGGCGGGGCAAATAATAGGCATTTGTTCATTTCTGTTGAAGAATTCATCACTATCATTGATTGTGTACAAGCTTTGTTAAATGCTGAGTATGTATCATCTGATGTGTCGCCTCATGGTGAAATATCCATTAGAAGAGATGGTGAAAGGGGTATAAATAGATAGATATTGTTTTCTCATCAAGTAACAATGTGAAATGTATTGATGTAGGCAATTACTGGAAAAACCACTCACTATATATATTAACTCAAGTAATATATATATAATATATATATATATATATATAATATATATAATATATATATAGATATATATTTATATATAATATCATTTTCTATATATTGATATATATATATTTATAACAGTTAAGTTATATATATATATATTATACGTAAATATATATATTTATATAACGTAGTAGTAGTATAATAAGTATATAGATATAATATAATATAATAGTAATATACTATAGTCATATAGTATAGTCAAATATTATAAATATATGATATTATACTAGGTAGTATATATATATCATATATAATATATACTATCACTAGGTTAATAATTTCATCTACTATATAAGGTATATATATATACTTATTAGAATAAAATTATTACTATAGTAATATAGTATATTTATTATATATAATATAATACATGAATATATAAGAATATATTATAATATATATATTATATAAGCTATTATAATTAATACTTAACCTGTATATACTATATAATAGGTGATTATCAATTAGAGATAAATATAAGTACTAATCATAGATATATATTATAGTATATAATATATAATAAGTTAGTAATATAATTACATATAATATTATATATATTATACTTATATATATATATATACTAATTAATAATATATATACTATATATAGTATATATATAAGTATAGTAATATATATAGTATCATGTATATATATGATATAATGTATAGTATAATATACTATTTCATTAATATACGCTGTGATATCAGTATAGTATAGTATATATATATATATAAGTACTACTAGCGCTATAATATACTATACTATAGTATGATCAATATATACTATATATATAGTAACTTTATTTTTAAAAATATATTCGTCATAAGTAGTATATTATATATATATAGTAATATATATATATATAGTAATATATATATAACTATATAGTAGATATCGATATATTAAACATATACATAATATATATATATCAGTATATATATATATATATAATATATATATATAATATATATATATACAACTTATATATAATATAAATAGTATATATATATATACCTAGTAGTAAGTATATACTAATATATTATAATATATAATATAATATCATATAATATATATAGATATCTGATATGTATATATATAATTATACGCATTATATATATATAATGTAATATAATAGTAATATATAATATATATATATAAACTATATAATATATATATCCTGAATATCATAACTAGTATTATTATACTCTCATATATTACTTACTATATTATATACGTATATATATATATATAACTATATTATATATAATTCCGATGCTCCAATAAGTAATATAATATAAGTTATAAATATAGTAATTATATAGTAATATATAGTATATAATCTAGTAATTGGATCCATATATTATATACGGTGACGTATATATATACATCGCCTATAAGAACCTATATATATATATATAAGATATATAGTATATAATATATCATATATAAGTAATATATACGGCAAGAATAACGTAGTGATATAATACCTATGATAGTATAACTATAGCTATATAGCTTTATATATTATATATATCTTAATATATACGTATTATATATATATATATATACATAACTATATATACTCAGTTACATACAGTATATACTATTATAGTATAGTCAGTATATAATATATATATATAATATAATATATACTAATATAATATATAATTATATAATAAATATACTATAAATATATATAAATTATGTACCTATATATAATATAGATCATAATCATTTATATCATAATATAGATACTATATATACTATAACTTTCGAAAGACTTATGTCTTTTAAGTATTTTGCACTTTTTTCAGTAAAATTATACAAAAATATGAAAAGTTGTTCTATTACGGTCCCTTACTATAGGATTTTTATTTATTATGTTTGCCATATAGAAGGTTATTTTTATGTTGTAGTTTTTGGCAACAAGACTATACACAGTTGGAGAAATACATTTAATATGGGAGTTTTATAACAGATACCTTGTTTAATTATGACTATACAATCAAGTTGACTATGACTTGTATTCGCTTAATCAATGAATCATGGGTGCTAGGGGTTGTAGTAGTTGTTTGATTAACGTTTGATCTAATTGAGTATTGAGTTGCCTAAATTAATATTTTCTCAAAGGTTTTTTGTAAATAATAAAATTGTTTTTAAATACAATAATAACATACTAATAGATGTTTAAGATTTTACAGAAGTGACAAGAAAAAGAGTGAGCCAATATATAAGAACAACAAATGTTGTCAGGTTTAAAGAAACTGAATGGATAAAATTACCACAAATCAGTTAGAAAATATCTCGCGTGTATGTTATATTAACGTAAGAGAAATAAAATAAATAATGAAAATGTGTCTCTATGGAAAAATAACAAAATTATTAAAAAGTAGTGGAAAGCTGAGCCAAACGCCTAACAGTGCAAGACCGCAATTGTAGCATAGGGCGCCGGCTGATGTTGCTGTATGTGGCTATCTATATGTAATGTTGTTTCTATTAGTTAGGAGGAGGTTAGAGGATGCTCAGACGCTGTTTGAATCCATACGATCTGGAGAGTATGCGCAGACTTCTCTAGAAGTATGTTCAGTGGAATGATGAGCAATGTCTTGGACCAATGTGGATCTGTGATGTAGCTATGCGGCTCGAAGGTAGTGTTGGCATACGCTAAGTATCCAGAGATAATCTAGTTTTCAGCTTGTGCAAGTGCGAATTCCGATACAAACCTTAGATTTTGGATCGGAGGTGATCTAAAGGGGAAGTGGAGTGTCAAGATGAGGAGTTATATATACGACACCGAGTAATTTATCACTGTCTTTCAAGGATGTTTAGCGAGATAGGAATGAATGAGAAACAGAGGTATTGTTTAAACGGTTACTTGTGGGCATTGGAAGGATGATGGTGCCTGTCTGTGGTGATTTAATGTGTCGAGATGATTTTTCGGCAGAGGCCGAAACATTCCTGTTGGAACGATAATCCAAGTTTCTAGAGATTGTAGGTAAGTCTCAGCGAGATTTGGGGCAGTTGGTACTGGAAAGATCTGATATGTTTATAGTTATCGTTATCTGAGGTAGGTTATTTATTTTTGAGTCTGGAGTTTCTGGAGGGGGTAGGAAGTCAGCTGTTAAGAAGGTTGAACAGGACATCGGAGAGATGGGATGGCGCTTCCCTGAGGGACTCACATTTCCTTAGTTTACCCGTTTTTGAGTTTTGATGTTTTGCTGGATACTTGTGCTGGGCATCCAGATATAAGAATTGATGAAGCCATTATTTGTAAATTGTTAGGAAGGGAGACAATTAGCATTTTGGGTGACAACGTGTCTAAGGTATGTGTGTCAAAAAAAGGACTTTACTACATCTCATACAAAGAGTAGTTTTCTCTATTATGAGGTGTTTGTTACTTATTATGAAATCGTTTACGATGTTTTGTGTGATATTGGTTAGGGCTGTCTGAAGGTGGAGTGGAGATTTTTTAAAACCGTGTGATGATTAGGGGAGTGAAAAGATAGTTTGGATTTTGGGTGAGTATGATCTTTTTCCATTAGTTTGCATAGAAGAGGAAGAGGAGGATATGAATGAATCTATGAGAAGAAAGGTTGGGGTCTTTTTTTGGTTTAAGTTTTGGAATTATGATATCTTTTTTCCAGTGTGGAGGAATATAATCGTAAGAGACCAGGATTTGTTGAAGATGTTTGTGATGAATGATTATAGCAGCGGGTCAAAGTGTTTATTGTGTAGATTTAGAGATGTTTGTCCCGAGCCCGGTAGCAGGGGGGTTTATTCAAGGTTGTCAATAATGTTTAGTTTAGATTTCTGTGTAAGCACAATGGAGGAAAGTATGGTTGTCCTAGTTGAGTGTTTTGAGCTTGCGTAGTTCATGTTTTCTATTATTTGGGTGAGTGAGTTTGTTGAATATATTGGAATATAGTGTTGTACGAGGATATTGCAGTGTTTGTATGGGGGAGGGGAGGGAATTTGTTGTGTCCCTCTTAAAGCCTCATTTGTAGGTAGAACGCGTTGTTCTGGGAGTTTAATATGAGGCGTTTATTCATTTTCCATGTTTCTTCCTCTTCACGGCCTGCCCATGGTTTTCCATTAAGTGTTTTTCTTAAATTTTTCTGTTTTATGGGGGGAGATGAATGGGAGATTGTGTGTTTAGGAAGTTAATTTGAGCAGTTAGATATTGGAATATAAGATTTTTGTTATCGGATTATGTTGCTTTGTTTTATCAAGTCAGATTCGGGTGTTAGTGAAATGGTTTATGAGTGTTTCTATGACCTTTGGTAATGCCACAAGGTTGAAGCCTTTTGGTACTAAATTTAGTGAGGTTATATATGGATTTATGTAAGCAGTGGAGTTTGTTATCGATTGCCGGGTTGGAGGAGGTATTACGATTTCGGATGATAAGATGGGTAAAAATTTTGCTACGTTTGCATTTTGTAGTTATGTTAAACGGGTGAAAGTTATCTTGGGGTTGGCTATTTTTGTTGTTTGGATAAGGATTATTTATTAGAATGGTGGTGGTGAATGGGAGATCAATTTCTGCGAATTCCATTGTACGTCGTTGGTAGAAGAGAGACGGATATGAGAAAGGTAAGATAAGACGGCTGTCTGGGTTTGGTTTGTTTGGGAGGAATTTGAGAGTCAGGAAGGTTCGTTTAATTAAATATATTTAAGGAGTCGAGAGCTTCGTCGAAGAATCGTGAAATCCTTCGGTTGTCCTCGTAGGTATCTCTCCTGAACCAGAGCCAGTAATGATGGGCACTGAAGAGTTGCTCCTATTATATAGAATTATTTATTGTTTTGAATAAGAGTGTTAGTTTGTTTGTTTCTGCGCAAGTATCGAGATCGTATGGCGATCGGGAGATGTATATGTCTTACTTTTATTTGGCGCGGATGTGTATTGATGCAGGAATATGTAAACGTGATTGAGATATTAAGAATGGGCGTCAAGATTTAGTGGTTGCTGGTTCTGCGGATTGTGGTGTTGTGGTAGGATAGGTTGTTTTTGATTAGTGTTAATTGAGTGATGGTTTTCCGGCTTGTGTGTTTAGTATAAATGGAGTCATTCCATAAGAATGGTGTTATTTGGGTGTGTTTTTGATGGATATGTGGGCTTCCTGATCAGGGTTATGTCACATGCTAGTGCTTGGAGAGGAGGTGTGAAATTTCAAGTGCCTTGTTGGTTAAACAATTTATATTTAATTTGAGGGAATTTTGTAATCGTTGGTATAAATTGGCTAGATTGTCAAGGAGGAGTGGGCACCTGACTAGTAGGACGGGTTGCAATATGAAAGAGGATCAACGGTTTCGTTATTTTCATGGAGTAGAGTTTAGAAAGGGAGAAACATCTCTGTTTAAGTTTGATCATTCCTGTTCAGGCGTAGGGGAACAAATTTATAGCATGGTTGGCTTTCTGTGATGAGTTTTGTTACAAATGGGCGCATATTATATATGATTGCTGCAAGATGTCATTTTTTTCGCTCCGCGGAATGCGGATGACGGATGCGGATTGTATCTCATTTTAACATCCGTTGATGCGGATGCGGCATGCGGATGATCTACATATATATACTATATTATATGTAATAGTATATATATAGCATCATTAATAGTATTATATATATATATATAATATATATATATATTATCATTATATATATATATATATATAATATATTTATATATATAGTAATATATATATATTATATATATATAATATAATTATTATATATATAATATATATATATATCTTATATATATAGTATATATATATATATAGTTATAATATAGTTTGCCACAATCAAGTTAATATAATTGTTTAGCAGGGTGCGGGACCGGGGACCCAACCAAATTGGCCCCGCATCAACATCTTTCTAAGCCTCCGACTTAATATGAAGAGATTTTGACATGGATTATATACTTTTTGGCACTAGTACTTATTGAAATACAAATATGGGAAGGTTGTGCTTGGGAGACATCAATTTTTCTGCCTTTTCTGCTTTTTCTGCAGAGAGTATGTTTCTATTTCATCATATATAGCCCGCATCTGCTAATACCCTCTCACTTGGAACACTAGTGGGAGGACGGCAGGTATTTCCTTGCAAGTTTAACTTGACAGCAACGTCGGGTAAACATTTGCATTTGCTTATTAAACACTCGCACCAGATCTGATAGGATCGCATTTTGATTTGTATCTAGTCGTTTTTTCTTGGTGTGATAGTTTTCAAATCATTTGCACTGCATCTTTTGATAATGCGGGTGTTTCTTCATCAGCTACTGGACGTAGAAATTCTTCCAGGGAATCTGTTATTGATTTAACGTTGTAGACGGTGTTGGTATCTGCTATAATTTCATTTTTTTCTTTTAATGGATGGCTAATCAATAGACTGGAGTGAAGTTTTCCTTGCAAGTTTACTCGAACCGGGGTAAACATTTTGCTTAACTTTTCCACCACTGATTGGAAAGATCTGCATTTGAATCTAATTGTTTTCCTTTGGTGATTAGTTTTCAATCATTTGTCACTAAATCTTTTTTGGTAAGCGTTGTGTTTCTTATCACTACTGACTGTAGAAATTCCTTCCAGTGAATATGTTATTGATTTATTGTAGAAGGTTGTTGGTTCCTGTAGATTTTGGTTTTTTTTCCTTTTTAATAGGCTGGCGAATTAAATAGACCTGTGTTACGGCCATTGAAGAGGTTTTTCGAACTGCACAACACAAAGTAACCAGATTTAGATCATTTGTTCTAAATATCGTATACAAAAAAAAAAACTTGCTTTATAGGGGAATATAAGTAAAGTTGCAATCCAGTATGAGGGTCATCTAATTTACCACAGCAACCAAAGCATTTACTTTTCTAGCCAGTCTAGTTTTTTAATCTACGATCATTTACATTCTTTTTAAAGCCGTCCATCGATCTTTCAATTTTGAAAGATGGTTCAAAATGAGCTTCCTTAGCGTGAGATTAATGGTATTTCATTGAAGACAGAAGCTGTAGAGGCGCTGATTTTATTTGGATAGTTATCTTCAAATGGTTTTATCATGCCTTAAATTGGCAGTGTCATTTTCCAAGATTACATAAGAGATTCGGTTTTACTTTATGGTATACGAACTGCCGTACGAAAGCAAGAAGTGTCTTGAGCAAGTACCACTTCATTCCATCATATGAAGTGTAACTATTCCAGCGAGTTGGAATGTCTTTGATAACATTAAAATATGGAATATCAAGCCGTTTTTGAATTGCTTCAAACTCATTTACATTTTTTTATTTTTCTTTTTCAGATCCTGGTTCTTAGTATTTTTTATTATAAAAATTCTTTATCAAATCTCGAGAATAAACATCCGCGCAACGGATAGTAAAAATCACTATTCGCGGATTGCGGATGCGGATACGGATCTTAATAATGTGCGGATGCTCCGCGGATACGGATGCAGGATGCGGATGCGGATGTTACATGCATCACTAATTATATATATATATATAGTATATATATATCTTTTATATATAAATATATAAATAGACAATAGTAACAAGTATACATTTGCAAAGTTTATATATATAGTTTAGCATATTGATTATATATATATATATATATATATATATATTATAATATATATTTAGGATAAAAAGTAGCACCAAGGCTTTGGACAGCATAGGAAAATCTTTAATGTCACAATATACAACGTTTCGGAAACAACAGTTTCCATCATCAGGCTAGAATCAAATCATAAACACAATAAATAGCAGGTAGGGAAAAGTAACAGCTTGCTAAGCTTTGCCACCCAATCATTTATTAAGTCTGTATATATAGTTGCGCGATTTTTTTTTAAACTATGGTCTGATTCGACAATGTAAACAAATTAACAAACTAACAAATTAAAATTGATACTCGATCTTCCAAGACCTATATTGAAAATTAAAACATAATCAGCAGTACAGTACTGAACAGACAATATATCATACGAAAGGGGGTAACTTAATGATTTTATAATTATTGACGAAAAAATAGAAACTTAAATCAAGATAATGGTGAGTATTAGATTGAAGTAGTTTGCACTCTCTCTTTCTTTGCTTCATGTCACGTAAGGTTACAACAGTTGGAGTTTAAATGGGCCGCTATCACTGTTTAAAGAAGGTTTAATTTCTGTGATGTAAAGGGATTCGGCAATGTGTAAGTTGGTTAGAGAGTTAGTTTGTAACAGTATAGAAAAGTTAGTGTGATTAAAAGGATGATCATGTGTATGTGAATGGTCACGTATAGCCGAGTGTGAAGGACAGTTAAGGAGAGAATTTGTACGTGTAGAGACACCCCTATGCTCGTCGGTTCTGACAGAAAGTTGGCGTAGAGTACTGCCAACGTAAGCAAACATTAACAGTTGGCACAAATAAACTTTTAGTAAGAACGACAGAAGAAGCTCAGTGCATTGGTTGTTTTGTCTTTGTGGTTGCAAAAGGAAGCGATTTTATGAGAAGAATTAAAAATCAATTAATATCAAGTTGAGGAAACAATTAGATAAGATGTACGAAAGGTCTTTACGGAGTTTGATGTGGATGTGTTCATAAAAGGGTAAGGAGAGATACAATTTTAGTTTAGGAGCAGAGATGATAGGAAGGGAGGGTCGAAATTAGAAGATAGAAATTTTTTAATATATTTATAAACAAGAGAATGGGGAAAGAGGTTTGATTCAAAATAACCTAATAGAAAATTAAATTCTTTGTGCATTAAAGTGTAAGAGGATGTTAAATGGAAGGCTCTGTATAACAAAGTTTATATACTATTGCATTTAAATGACAAAGGTATATAGCTAAAGAAATTTAAGCCAACACCTGTGAAAGTTTTTTTTTCTATAAATTGATGTCAAAAAATTTGTTGTAGTTTTTTTAATTAGCAAATCCAAAAAAGGCAAAGAGTTATTGCTTTCATCTTCGTGTGTAAAAGTAATGTTAGGTAGCTGTGAATTCTTATGCGTGAAAAACTCTGGTATTTTATTTTTATCTGTAAATAGTAAAAATGTATCGTCCATATACCTTCTGTAGAAGGATGATTTAAATGAAGGGGGACAATTATTTGAACATGTTTTCCATGATAAATGAGATAGGCATTGGCTAAAAGAGTACTTAAAGGAGAACCCATTGCTAGTGAGTCAGTTTGCTCATAAAGGGCGTTATTAAAAAAGAAATAAATATCTTGAGTGGCCAATTTTAATAGAATTCTAAACTCTTTTTTATCAAAATCATGAAAGTGAGAGACTGAATTAAAAATGCCGTTCAATAAAATATCTATGGCATCGGTAATCAGAATATTTGTATAGAGAAACTCTATGTCGAAACAAGTCATGAAGAAGGTGTGTAAATTAATACCAGATAGCCAATTTTTAAAATAATATGAATTCTATATGGTGTATTCATTTGTGGCAAAAGGAGGCAATAAAGGGACCAAATATTTAGCCAGTTTATAATTATGAGTATTAAAAGTCGAAAGGATAGGTCTGATCGGGATGTTGTCCTTGTGAACTTTAGGGAGTCCATATAGAATGCCAGGGGATGAGCCTTGGGCATAAATATCATTAAATGTAGATTTAGTTATTTTTTCTAATTTTTGGAGCTTTCTTAGGAAACGATTGACTTTATCTTCCAAGGTAAAGGATAGATTAATGGGGTTTTTTGTTGGTAACAAAATGAAGCTTAGTATTGTCCGACAACATGTGATTTACTTTATTAATATAATCAGACTTGTTCAGGAGAACAACTCCCAATCCCTTGCCTGGTCTGGAAATTATAATGGAATTAACCTGTTTAATAGCTTTTAAAATAGTGAAATCTGATTTTGAAATCAAAAATGAAAAAAATTACAAGTATTGAACCATTAGAAATGTCTGGAAGCAACTTGTTTTAGCGTCTTTTTTAATAACGCCCTCTGTGAACAAACAGACTCACTAGCAATGGGTTCTCCTTTAAGTGCTCTTCTAGCCAATGCCAATCTCATTTATCATGAAAAAAATGGTTAAATAATTGTGCCCCATCATTCAAACCATCCTTCTACTGAAAGTATATGGACGATACATTTTTACTATTTACAGATAAAAATAAAATACCAGAGTTTTTCACGCATATGAATTCACAGCTACCTAACATTACTTTTTATACATGAAGATAAAAGCAATAACTCTTTGCCTTTTTTGGATTTGCTAATTAAAAAAACTATAACAAATTTTTCGACATCAATTTACAGAAAAAAAAACTTTCTTTAGCCATACACCTTTCTCATTTAAATGCAATAGTATAAAAACTTTGTTATACAGAGCCTTCCATTTAACATCCTCTTACACTTTAATGCACAAAGAATTTAACTTTTTATTTGGTTATTTTGAATCAAACCTCGTTCCACATTCCCTTGTTTATAAATATATTAATAAATTTCTATCTTCTAATTTCGATCCTCCCCTTCCTATCATCTCTGCTCCTAAACTAAAATTGTATCTCCCCTTACCCTTTTATGAACACATCCACATCAAAGTCCGTAAAGACCTTTCGTACATCTAATCTAATTCTTTTCCTCAACTTGATATTAAATTGATTTTTAATTCTTCTCATAAAATCGCTTCCTTTTGCAACCACAAAGACAATATCCCAATGCACTGCGCTCTTCTGTCGTTTATAAATTTATTTGTAGCAACTGTAATGTTGCTTACGTTGGCAGTACTTTACGCCAGCTTTCTGTCAGAGCCAACAAGCATAGGGGTGTCTGTCTCTACACGTAGAAATTCTCTCCTTAGCTGTCTATCACACTCGGCTATACGAGACCATTCACATACACATGATCATCCTTTTAATCACACTAACTTTTCTATACTGTTACAAACTAACTCTCTAACCAACTTACACATTGCCGAATCCCTTTACATCACAGAAATTAAACCTTCTTTAAACAGTGATAGCGGCCCATTTAAACTCCAACTGTTGTAACCTTACGTGACATGAAGCAAAGAAAGAGAGATTGCACACTACCTTAATCTAATCATCACTATTATCTTGATTTAAGTAAGTTTCTATTTTTTAGTCAATAATTATAAAATCATTAAGTTACCCCTTTTCGAATGATATTTTGTCTGTTCGGTACTGTTTTGCTGATTATGTTTTAATTTTCAATATAGGTCTTGGAAGTTCGAGTATCTATTTTAGTTTGTTTTTGTTAATTGTTCAAAGAGAAATAATAGTGTCATTATTAAAGCTGAGTGGAAATTTAACTCCAACTTATTTTTTTATTCTATTACTTAACGACATATTATTTAGAAGCTTTATCAAGTTCTTACTTTTTCCCTACCCACCATTTATTGTGTTTATTATTTGATTCTAGGCTGATGATTGAAACTATGCTGTTTCCGAAACGTTTTATATTTTGACATTAAAGATTTTCCTATGCTGTCCAAAGCCTTGGTATTACTTTTTATCCTAAAATTAAGATTCCCGGATTCTAGAAACTGGATTGATGATATATATATATATATATATATATATATGTTATATAAGTTGGAAAGGCATATATATATATATGGCTGGCTGGCTACTGGGCTGGCTAGCTGGTAGCAGCTGGCTGGCTGGCTACATACATGCCATACATGGCTGCTGGCTGGCTGGTTGGCGTTACTGGCTGGCTACTACTACTGGCTGGCTGGCTGGCTGGCTGGCTATTGGCTGGATATACTGGCTGGCTATTGGTTGAGCTGAGGCTGTCACGTACTGGCTACATTAGACACACATACTGGCTGGCTGGCTGGCTGTTGTTACATATTGGCTAAGGCTGGCTAGCATGGCTATATTATTACATATACATATTCATACATACTACATGATATGTTAGCTAAAGTTGTTATACATATATATACATATATATGAGTTTTGTGCTATGATAATGATTGAATACAATAGATTCTCATACTCACAGTTTTAGTAGTGAATGATTTAAGCTGGTAGCTAAATTCCTCCAATACTTCTATATATATATTATGGTATACATATTGGTTGCTGTTATTATGAAGATAGCGAGATATACATAGCATGGGCAGTGGCTGGCTGGTTAGCTATTATGAGCAGTGCAGGTGCTGTCAAGGCTCCCTGGCCGCCTCTAGCTGGCTGCTGGGTTGCTGCTGGCAGCAGCGTTGGCGCAATCCATCTAAGCATAGTGCGCGATATATATATATATATATATATATAGCGCAGTATAGAAGTTGTTGTTGTTGGTTATATGTATATATATATATATATAGCAGTATATATATATATATATATATATATATATGGTTATATATAGAGCAATTCTTAGGAGGAACTTTCCATTAATTGCTACTTAAGATCCGACTGGGGATCGAACCCAGTCCCCGCTCCCTATGACCTGTCGCCTGACCAATCAGTCACGGGCATGGCAGCGGTTACGGGCAGCGCGGCGGGCGGGTTGGTTGGCGCGTATGGCTGGCTGCTGGCTATGGCTGGTTGCTGCTGGCTGCTGGCTGGCTGGCTACATGCTGGCTATGGCTGCTGCTGGCTGGCTACATATACGCTGCAGCACGCGCAGCTAGCTGGCTGGCTGGCTAGCTATGGCTGGCTGCTACAAGCTGGCTGCGGGCTGGGCTGCTGGCTAGCAAGGCATATATATATATATATCAGAGGCGACTCATATACTCTTGCTGCTCGTGCTTAGCATGAGTTAACATAATAGAAACGATCGATCTTTTACAAATTTCGTAATGTTACGATAATATTCGTTTAAATTAAATTGCTCAAATGAGCAAAAATATTACATAATAAATATAAAAGATTAAGTATAAAAATTGAAACAAAAATAAGAATCTTCGCGATTCAATAGTGCTCTTTTTCAATCCATTAAAAAGGTGACTGTTCGTGAACAATCGAATAGCGGAGATTGGTGCGTGTGTGTGTGAATTTAACCTATAAATTTGTTTATATTGTTGCCTTTTGCATCTCTTAGTCTCTTAGTTACATTTTCATGTTGCCACAGGCAAGAAAGCTACCATTTTTTTATGTATAAATAAGGTGAGTCCTTTAATTAAATTTATTATTATTGATATATATATATATATGTTGGCTGCTACTACAGTTGCTGGCTGGTTATTATTAGTTACATATATTATATATATATATATATACATATATATATATTATATATGTATATATTATTACATGTCATTGGCTATGCTGGCTAAGGCTGGCTAGCGCTGGTACGCTGTTGTTAAGTTGTTAAGAGCTATAGCATATATACATGGCATAAGGCTGGCTAAGGCTGGTGCTAGATATGCTCCACTCGTTGGGCTGGCTGGCTGGCTAGGGCTAAAGCTAGCTATTAAGCTGGCAAACTGGCTGGCTGGCAGCATGGGCGATGCTGACAACACAGCAGACTGGCTGTTGCTGGTGCAGCAGGCTGGCTGGCTGCATGCTGGCTGCTACTGGCAAACATGGGCTGGCTGGCTGAGCAGCAGTGCTGGCTGGCTGGCGGGAGCTGGGCTGGCTGGCAGGCCAGCCACACTGGAAAGGGCTGCAGCCACGCTGGGCGCTGCTGAGTGCTGGGAGTGCTGGCTGGCTATTGGCTGGGCTATTGCTGGTTGCTGGCTGTTACTATGCTGGGCTACATACATGGCTATTACATATGGGTTACATGTATATATTATTATTATTATTATATTATTATATATATTATATATATATTATTATTATATATATATATTATTATATATACATACATGCTATATTAGTTATATTATTATAAGTTATTGCAATCGGTCTGCGATGTTTATTGCGCTATGCTATTGGCTAAGGTTGGCTGGTTGCTGGCTGCTACATATACAGCGATTATGTTATTATAGCATGATATTACATATACGTACATATTATTGAGCAGCGCTGGTTATTGTTAGCAGCAGCTGCGAGCTGGCTATTGCTAAGTTGGCTGGCTGGTTATTACATATACATATACTATTATTATTGATATTATTATTATTGCTACACATTAGCTGGCTGGCTGGCTGGCTGCTGGCTATTATTACTGGCTGGCTGGCTGCTGATATTGTAACTTATGGCCTGGCTGGCGCTGCTCTACATGGCTGGTTGGCTGGTGCCAGCTGCTGGTACTGCTGCTGGGCTGGCTGGCTGGCTGGCTGGCAGGATGCCTCGGCCTGGCGTGAATGCCGCAGGCTCGCTGAGCAGGCTGCTGCTGATGGGCTGGCTGGCAGCAACAGCTGGTGAGCATGGGCAGCAGGTTAAGGCTGGGAAGGCGCGAGCATGGGTGGCGGCTGCTGGCGGCTATTGTTGTTAGCTATGCTATGCCATGGGCATATATGTTATATATATATATATTATATATATATATATATATATATATATATATATATATATATATATAATCATCTCATAAACTACAATATCTACGATAACGAGTTAAATGTACCTTTTACTTTTTATAGCCACATGTACAACTAATATATATATATAATACATACATACAAGGCTGGCTAAGGCTGGTCCGAGAAAGATCCCTGGGCTGGCTGGCTGGCTGGCTGGCTGGCTGGTGGCTGCTACATGCATGGCTGGGTTAGCTGCTGGCCAGCAGCAGTGGGCTGGCTGCGCTGAGCACATGCTGGCCATGCTGCTGGTTGCAGCAAAGAGCAGCTGGCTACTACTGCCATACATCCTGGCCCACCATGAAAACATTCATTTCAACAGATACATATATATATATATATACTATTATACATACAGTATTGGTTATACATATATATATATATATATATATATATATATTAGTTATACATATATATTATTATTATATATATATATATAGATATATTATTATTATTACAAGTTGAAACATTAAAGGTAAGGCTAAGGTTAAGTTAAGGTTGGTTATGGTTATGTTGTATATACATATGCATGATATGGCTACATACATATACATATACATACAGAGATATATATATATATATATATATATATATATATATATATATATATATATATATATATATATATATATATATATATATATATATATATATATATATATATATATATATATATATATATATAACCGAACCCCGGCCATACATACAAGGCTGGTTAAGTAAGGTTGGCTACTGGCTACTGGCTGGCATGGTGCAGCAGCATGAAGGAAGAAGGAAAGGGGCTGGCTGCTGGCGTGCTGGTTACTGGCTGCTGGTTGCTGGCTGGCTACATACATACAAGGCTGCTACAAGGAGCAATAGCAGTTATATATATATATATATATATATATATATAAATGAATAAGTATTATATTTTAGATTGCAAATGTTCTGGGAAAAGGTTTTTCATTTTGCGCAAAAGCACAAGCATATAATTTTTTTGAATCTTTGCCCCAAAATTTTAGTAGGAATGGTTCAAACAAGAAGATGCTTCAAAATTTATTATCAAGATATTGAAGAAAAAATAAAATAAATAATTATTAAATAATTTTTCAGAAAATAAAAGTTATTGACCTGTAATAGTTATTTAAAATCTTAAGTCATGTTGGGGTCCAGTGAGTTGTAATATATTTAC
>JABUQX010046732.1:52500-67500 GCA_015478945.1 Trachelipus rathkii
ATATCAAGAGTTTTGAAACAATGCTAAATATATATATATATATATATATATATATATATATATATATATATATATATATATATATATATATATATATATATATATATATATATATATATATTAGAGAGAGAGACAGATAGTATACATAAATATATATATCTGAGACAGTATATATATCTATAAATAAAAGTATATATATATATGTGTGCAATAGATATATATATATATATATATATGCTATATATATATATATGGTTACATAGTTATTATTATTACATATATATGTTGTTATATATATATATATATATATATATATATATACACTTACCCATTTCTGAATAATGAGATCACAATGCCTATAGCGAATATTTGGTAAATCTTCATTGTATTTTAGTTGTTTATAAACCCCTTTTTTTTCTCTCTTAGCTTGAATGAAAAGATCTGATGAGGATTTAAGCAGTCTACAGTCCTTTATCATGGTATCTCATATGGGGTAAATTCTGGCAATTTCTTAAAATTCAGGTGTTCATAATTGGGTGAAATAGGCTATTATTCTGATTTATGATGAACTGGTTTAGATTTAATTTCCAATTGGTCTTTGACCTCTTGAACTTATTTTAACTTAAATAGTATAATTAATAATTAATTCTTCTCTCTATTCTCTTTCTCTCCTCTCTCTCTCTCTCTCTCTCTCTCTCTCTTCTCTCTCTCTCCTTCTCGTCTCTCTCACCTCTCTCTCTCTCTCTCTCTCTCTCTCTCTTCTCTCCACACTACCTATATTATACTATATTATATATATATATATATATAGGATGATATATATATATATTATATAGTATATAATATATATATATTATAATATATATATATACTATAAGATAAAGTAATTACATTATAATAATATATAATAGAATATAATATAATAATATATGACAAGCAGTGGCGTATCTAGGGGGGTCAGCGGGGGGCCATAGCACCCCGAATATTTTCTTAGACAGCGTAAAAAAAATTTTAAGTGATCATTCTGTTAATAATATAAAGTGCAGAGGTTAAATTAATTTTATATAATTCGTCACTGTCAGGTTTTTACATCATAAAGAAATTATTTCTTCCCTGCATTTGGTGCAAACAGAACAGGCTGTAAGTGTGACTGCATGTAGAGGACAAGCAATAAGAATTGGTGTAGACAAATTTACAAGCGAAGCTCTCGAATGCTTAATAGAAGATCTTAGTAAGCAGATGGGCATCTTATGGACGAAGCTGAATGTATTCAAGCAGCATAGTCGTCCAAAAACAGCAATTAGACGGACTAGTGCTCTTTGCAGTCACAATTTCCCAATATTTACATCTTGTTGCAAATAGTGGCAATTTTACCTGTGTCTACTGCTTCAGTAGAAAGAAGCTTTTCTACATTAAGACTTCTGAAGACCTATATACTTGAAATACTATTGGAGCATAAAGACTTCACTGGATCGGCGCCCTCCTCCTACATCTATAAGATAATATTGACATAGCAGAAACTGAAGCGTCTATTGGTCGGACTGTTTCGATCATTCCCATGGCCGCGGCGAATTTAAAGTTAACAACTTTAGGTAACGATTTTACTGATTTATATAAATTACTTAACAGTTTTTTCTTTAAAATTTAATAATAGTGCCTTCAACTTTTATATATATATATATATATATAATATATATATATATATATTATATATATACTATAATAATAAATTTAATTATAATATATATATATATAATATAATATATATATATATATATGATATATATAATATATATATATATATAATTATATATATATAATATGATATATTAATATATATATATATATATCAGAGCTGGGCGTTTGCGCCACGAAGTTGGCGCTATGGCGGCCACTATCCAATTGTAGGCGCATGGCGCAAATAGACGCAAACATTTTTAAAGGGCGAGACTAAGCAAAGGCGCACAGTCAATTCTCTGCGCCTATAGCCGCGCCTATGAACAGGAACAAGGCATTTTTCTTATCGCTTAAAGTTAAGAACTTAGAATGTGGCAAACTTGTATCATTCTAAAAACCAGTGTAAACTTTTATATAAATATATATTATTATATATATATATATATAATATATATATATCTATATATAATATAATATATATATATAACATATATATATATATATATATAATATATATATATTAGTATATATATATATATATAGTATAACTAGTCTCAGTAGTTCTAACTACATAATTGAGCAACTATGGCTCGAAAATTTCAAACTTCTTCAAGCGGCTCGTCTGAACCTCCTGGGGGACAAGATAAACATGGACCACAAGGACATGGAGGAGGAGAGGACGTGTAGAAATTAGTTTACGGTGTTTTAATTACAAAAATTAATAAAGGTGTTTTTTCTTCCTTATGAAAGCATGCTTTTATTCAATCGCATAAAAGTTTACTTTGAAAAATAAATTTAGGCAAAACAGCCACCGGCGCGAACAGTCGTCAGGCGCAACAGGCGCATAGGCGCATAGGGCGCAAAGGCGAATGGCGCTGATGGGACAAAAAAATAGGGCGCATAGGCGCTCGCGCACTAGGTCCGGACGGCATAGGCGACTAGGCGCAGGCGCACTCAAAAAAATTATAGGCGTGCACAGCTCTATATAATATAGATATAAATATATATTATTAATATAATATATATAATAAATTAATATATATATATAATATATATAATATTGATAATGTATTATAATATGATATACTATATAATATATATATAATATGGGCAGCGTGACCATATAATTATAGCATTAAGATACTAAATCTGATGATACTTATATACGCGGATATTATATAGTGATAAGTATGATACTATGAAAGGAAGTCGGATTTTTTGTCTGGCGCCCTCCGAAGTAAGATTCATGGATACGACCACTCTGATATATATATATATATATATTACTATACTACTATTTAATATATATGTATATATTTAATATATATATAATATATATAATATAGATATATATATATATATATATATATATACTATATATAATATATTATATTATACTGGAATTCAAGCTAAATCTTGCTTTATATTTTAATAATTAACAGACCCTTAGTTTTGGATAACTAGGTAAGGAAATTAATTAAGAACAAGCATATGAAACAACTTTACTTAAGAACCCATATAAACTGATAAATTCAATCAGGGACGCGACGCTTTCGCCATATTTTTGGCCTTCTTCAAGTCAGAACAGTGAATGGAGACCAGTTTGATTTTCTGCTGAAGTTCATTTCCATTTTTCGTTTGGTTGGTTTTCTAACAGGCTATTTATTATATAATGGAGACAATTTCATGCAGCACATCTTTTGTATTGGGCATCTATTTTGAAATCTCCAGGGGCAATCTGTTTGAAGTTGCGGAAGAGGTTATGGTACGATGCAAAAGCTTCCTGCTATTCATTCTTTATTTGTGGGTCTTGTATTTCTAATGGATATTTGCATGTGTAATTTATATTGATATGAATGGTTGAGTGCTAGTCCATTGCTGTGTGAGTGCGGAGTTTTCTTGGTGTATGTCTAAGTCGTGTTTATGCTGATATTTTTTACGGTTAAAAGTCTATTGTTTTTCAAAATATTGCTTTTGCAAGGGGTGCCAGGAATTTTATATTAAACAAGGGATTGTTGTTTTTTCGATTTGGGGGGTTTTAATATTTTTTTGATAAGGAGATTATTAGATGGGATCAACTGTATATGTTTTGGTATGAGATTTTTTATGTTTGCAAGGTTTCCATGTGGTATAGATATGTATGTTTTTTTTTTTTTTTTTTTTTTTATGATATTATTATTTTCGCGTCGCATGAATGGATAGTTATTTTTTTATAAAAAAAATGATACGCATTTTTTTAATTCGTGAGCTGTCGTAGTTCGAGCTAGGCAAATCTATTTAATTTATCTATCAATATTTTTGTACATTTATTTTTAAAGACGCCATTTTATTTCCAGGATTTTGCGACACTTTCTCACAATACGCGTTTTTCGGCCCGCCCGTATCTCGTACTCTTCAGAGTTCGCACGCTTTTATAGTCATCTCCAAGCGATATCGAGCAGCATCGCTTGTTAAATTATAATGTAATAAAAAAGTAAAAATATAGCTCGTTTTGTAAATATACGTTCATTCCTGTTCTTCGGAAGTCGCCCTTTTTATAATCTTCGCGCTTAATGAAATAGAAGCACGTTTTTCGAAATACGCGTTCGTTCACGTTCTTCGGAATTGGTCCTTTTTATAATCAGCATCGTGTTAAATAGGTAAGATGCGCGCACTTTTTTAACTACGCGTTCATTCTCGTTCATATTTCTCAGAATTATAGAACGTCTCCTTAGAAACGTCAACGGGTTTATCTATCAGTTTCTCAAAAAATGTGGAACGCGCCTCGACATAATCTCGCCTTTTTAAATTTGACGTATATTCTTTTTGTAGTATCTTCTTTTTTCCGTTGCAGCGGGTTTACACAACTTGTTGTAGCTCCTTTCTTTTTCATTTAAAAATATAAAATTCAAAAATTTTTATTTTTATTTATTATCTTTGGATTTTTATTAATTTGTCATAACAGTTTTTAAAATTTGTTATTCTTTTACATTTAATATTTTATCTCAGAATGGTAGGATGCGCGCGTTCTGAAAACCAAAATCTTGTAAACCTCTAAAAATTATTTATCGTAGAAAAACAAATTTAAGGGAGACGAGACTATAAAAAAAAACAATAAGATATATAGTACACTTAAAAAATAACGTAATAAAATCATAATAATTTAAATCGAAAAACGAATATCCTCCTTTTTTATATAAGTTTAAAAAAAGATATATAAAAAAGGAAGATTTTTGTTCTTCGATTTAAATTTTTCTTATCGATGTTTCTTCGTGTAATTTTCAAGTAAAAAGGTTGGTGCTGCCCTACCCATATTTAGCGCTCTTGGGCAGTTTTAAATGCGCTATCTATGCGAGAAATTCATATGTGCTTGAGTCTATTGTGCCAGAAATGGTTAATTTTTCCCTTATCATACATAAAAATATTACAAACGTTGTCTAAAATGGTATTTTAAATTCCTAATTTGCAATAGCCAAATATTATTAATTCGGAAAATAGTTTCTTTTATATTTTAAACTATTTTATTACGCCTTGATTAATCCGTTACAATTCTTTGAAATTATAAATCATTATTATCAATTTCCCTTCGAGGAATTTATTTATCTCCTTTTTTTTTACCATTTAGTCTCGCCTTATCGAAAACACAATATTTCTAATATGATAAAAATCCGCATGTACGCAACGTAAATAAATTTTCCTAAAAACAAAACAAAATAAAAAAGGTAAAAATGAAATACATAAAAACGTGAGACTTGTGTCGTTTCGTCGCCTCCCTATGGCGAGAAATTCCATTGTAACTCACCAGGCCATACTAGCAGCAGGAGCGATTTAATTTCTTAATAGGTCAATGCGTAAGAATATTTAATTTTGTCAACTAAGCTAAATAACAAATAAATGGATATATTTCTTTCTTGTTTTAAAATTTTTTTGCTTATTAATGAAAAAAGAATTAAACTTTTAAAAATATATTTTAAATATATCGGTGTGCCCTCGGCCACCGTTTAAACACACGCGGCTACCACTATTAACAAAAGCGCTAATGCCTAGCATGAATTCTTACTTAACCTTTTAGGATACTTCTTCAATGAATGATAATATCGTTGTCTCAGTTGCACAATGAGGCGGTCATGCGAAGCGCGGGGCGCATTATAAGTGAATGTCTGTGATCAATGATCATTTGGGGGTTTGCTCGAAAGGTCTAGCTCAATACGCACACCGAGAACCCCCCTCCCTCCACACAGCAATCCCATCGCTATCGCCCGACAAGACTCCTTTTCCTCTCCTACCTTCCCTAAAAAACCAGCAAGACAGCTCCCTTCAGAGCAAAAATTTCAATTAACAGTAATAAACTAAAAAATATCTTCCTGCTCACTCGTATCACAACCAACGTACTCATTCGAACATACCAAAACTCACACCATAGGTTAACAAAAAACAAAATAAACTCTTTTGCTCCACACTAACCTCGTCCCCAAAGCGAATTCGATCACTTTAAATCGAACTGTATTCTATATACCTCTTTTTTTTTTATTACTTAATACTGTCTGACTGAAAAAGCATCAACCAACCTTCCTTTAATAAAAAAATAAATTTTCTATCTCTAAAAATTAATAGGAATCGTACAAAATCTATTCTCAAAAACACACATCAACAAGTTTCTTAATTGCTACACTTATCATGTGATATGTGGAGACTAGAAATATATTTCGCGCTCATCCATCACCCATACATGTAATATTCTTGTGCATAAAAATCTGGAAACGCCTGCCTAAAATTTGGATCCACAATAAATATCGACAGGCAATAAAAATTATTCTATCGGATAATCTTTATAACCGCCATTCATTATCCAAATTTGAAATATACCTTCTCTGAGTATATAATTATAGCAGCCGTCGATGAATCCTAATGCCGCCAATCCCCATCCTATTCGCCCCAAGTCTCTTTCTCTCACACATACAGCAAACTTCTGGTTAGTAAAACCTAATAGCGAGTGCTAAACAATCAGAGATACTACCCCGTCGCTACGCCAGTACACCGGCTGCCTACCAGATTTACGCAGAAGACAACTGGTCCTTTAAAAAGAGTGAACTATTAGGATATTTTCTGTTCAGCATGGAAATGTTAATATCGCAGACAGTCGTAATTGACGATTACCTACCTCGAGAAACGTAGACAGACTAACACATAGCATAAGAGCGCTCGGCACATTTAACTGGACACAGACTTAATGCTGGTTCCATGCGTACCTACCCAGATTGATCACCCAGCGGGTTTCTCGTAGGTATAGGCACCATACATTTGGGACGTGACAATAACGCCTTTGACACCGATCCAGAAACCTTTCTCATTCACTTTCACCTAATTTTTTTAAAATATATATAACTCTCTCCATTAACTACACTGTCAACTTTCACTTAATTTGGTCGATACGGACTATCTTAAAAAACGGCGGAGCAACTTTGAACCTCACGAGAGTAATCTACGTAAGCCCAACACTTAAGCTCTTGCGCCCCTTCATAGCAGATCTTAACTATTCATATAGCATATGATCATTGCCTCTAATAACCTCTCTTTAGATAGACTTGTCGGATCAATGACCAACTTCGATTCATCCTTAGCAGCGAACGCAGCTACGAAGCCGCTCCACCTCCTAGGCGAGCGAAAGCCTTCCCATTTTCTCTATACAACAACTTTGAATTCTTTTTTACCTTTCTCCCTACAAATCTCTTATTCGCGGTCGGCGCGGCGTTTGTGAAACCTAGATAGGATTTTTGTTTCACAGCCGTCCTGAACTGAGTCAACCCGCGCTAACTGTCACCCGGGTTCTTGACGGTATTAACCACATGGGCGATCCGATCTCTTAACAGCAGTCCATCTCCAATGCTCACTAATTTCAAAGAAAAATCTGTAACGCCAGCTAATGTGCCAGTGCACCCAACAAACTTGGCGAATCCCACACAAGTGCGGTATATAAGTGTCCTAAATATCGACCTTTAACTTAAAAAACGATATGAATTATAGACTCCTAACCAGAAATTTGTTAGCGTATGTGGAAATTCAACCCTAAATTTCTAATAGTAGGATATAACGAAAAATTTAAGATATGGTGTAGAACACACACATCAAGTTATAAAACATGTGGTGGACAGAAAAGTGGTCCACTTCACAGAAAATATTTATTAAATATGTTCTTACTCTTTGTGTTTGGTTTCCGTCGGTTGTCGTCTGAAAAAGGCTGCCTTCGCACTTCTTAAATTAACTATGAAGATCTACCACCTACCAACCTCTATTATTATAGGTGAAAGCATGTGTTGCGCAATCAGATCTGATTTTTTGAATATAAAAGTTCAAAAGTATTTTAACCAAAACGAAAATAATATATTTAATCAAGATCTTAACGGGTGACAAATTTAAAAATTCTAAATATATAAATATTAATTTTTTTTTGGCAAATGTAATTTTAAAAAAAAAAAAAAAAAAAATATAATTTTATTTAATCATTAGGATAGAATACAAGACCATTTTAAATCGAAAATATATCAAATATTGATTTTTTATTTTTTCTGTTTCAAGCAAAAAGTATTTTTAAGAAAAACGTAATATTTTATTTATGTGCGAAACTACTTTTCATAATAATTTATACTTTTAGATTATTAGTATTTAAATCTTCTTTTTTCAATAAAATCAAGGAATAATGTATTTTAAAAAAATAAAATACAAAAATATCTTATTTGAAATCAATAAAGAGTAAGATTTATTTACTTCGAAATATATATATATATAATACTATTAATATATACTATATATATATCTTTATAATTTATATATATATATATATATATATATAATTATATATATATATAATATTTTTATTCTATATATATATATATATATAAATATATATATAATATATATTAATATTATTATATATTATTATTTTTACTATATATATTTTCATATCTATACTACTACTTATTATTATAATTATAGCTTATAATTATCCTTATACTTATAAATAATTCATATATAACTCTATAGTTGATTTTTTTTGTTTAGTCAAGCAAAAAACAGTATTTTTTAACCAAAAGAAATACCATTTTATTTAATCAAAGATATCGCTTACGTAGCAATTAAATTCTAAATATACAAGCACAAACCTTAATAGGGCTTGTTATTGAGCGCCCTTCGGCGCAGGGCTCACGCCCGATTCAGATGGACTGTTAGATAGATAGATAATTTTGCAAATATATATTCATATAGTATATATATATATAATTATTGATATATATATATATTATAATAGGTATATATATATATTTATATATATATTATTTTTATATTATATATATATATTATATATATATTATATTATAATATATATTTTGATAAGAATAGATAAATAGGATAGATAAATAGATAGATAGAGAGTGATATCGTAGATAGGATAGATAGATAGATAGATAGATAGTAAGATAGATGAAGAATTAGATAGATAGATGGATAGATAGGATAGATAGATAGGATAGATGGATAGAAATTATAGATAGATAGATATAGATAGATTAAGATAGATAGATAGATTAGATGGATGGATGCATTTAAGCAGACAACGTCGACCACTGATCGACGAGAAAGTTAGCTACTTACCCGATCGCTATATAGATAGTATATGATAGTTAATTAGATGGAGGATGCATTTAAGAGACAACGAAAAAATAATTTATATAATAATACTTCAATTCACATTTATTAAAGCGCTTTCGATAGTTTCGTGGGGCGTGAAATTTTGCCGTTTTGATATTTCGCAGTTGAACGCTGCGAGATTTTTGGGAGGACGCGCGGTCCAGAAAAGTCATATAATAGTAGTGACGCCCTCGATTAACTGTCGGCCTTGATTTACCCTCACGAGGTGTTCGTGTCTGGATCATTACGAAGACGTCACTGTCGTTATTTTGATCAGGCAAGAAACGAAAGCGTTTCACTGAAAAAGGTATATAGGCTTTAATCATTTATTTGTTTTATATAATAAGATCTATCTCCAATCTATAGCAAAGACAAGTATACATCTAAGACTCCACAACCCAAAATTATCGAATAATTTGATATAAATAAAACTAATTGGGAGCAGATTGAATATAAATTTAAATGATATGCTACTTAAAGGAAAATAACCAAAGGATCATAATTAATGTGTCCAACACACGGATGATTTCTGAATAAGGATCACATTGTATTTATATTCAGGAAACGTCTTGGAGGCTATGGTTTTAGCGAGGTTTTTTGAATATCATATAACGATACTTTATTCCCTAAACTTTCTTTTTCTCTTGCCGCTCAAAAATACGATAGTGACGTTTCGGAATATAACCGAGTCAAAAGCCATTTCGAAACTGATCGCTGCAGGGCGACCGCAGTTTTGATCTTAATTCTTCGTCACGAAACGTTTAACCTTATGGGTCTTCGCGATGTTCTAGACTCCGTAACTTTTTTTTATTTTTATTGTCATTGGAAAAAGTAACTCGCTTAATTGGAACGTAAAAAATTGCAGTGTGCTATGAAAACAAAATATAAGTAAGGTTAATTACGCTTTGATCCAATTATATCATAAATCGATGAGTCTAAGCATCTCACATCCACATTTAGTCACTATAGGAAAGATTAATACTCTTTTTTATAGTATGGAAAAATGCTAGAAGAAATGATTTTAAACGGCGCGTTGCGTCATTATTTTTGGGACTTTTTAACGAAAAATAAAACGCTCACTATATAGACGACGACGTTTTCGGAGGTAAATTGGGCGTCGTGCAGATAATTTTTTTATCTTTTTTTTTAATTTAGTTACCTGTAAAAATTATTTATCGTAGAAAAATTAGAATTTAAGGGACTAAACGTATAAAAAAAATATTAATTTTAAATAATATAGTACTCAATTCTTGAAAATTATATATTATTTAAGAAAAAAGAATTAAGAACGAAGAAAAAAAAAATCAATATCCATTCTGTGAATAGACTAAATTATTATCAATTATCCTTTACAGACTAGATCCGTAATTATTTATTTTTTTTTGGTTTCTCTCTAAAAAAAAAAAACTCGCTAAAGGAACAAAAAATTTATTTTTGCCATCTGCATCTCCCGAACAAATGTAGAGAGTAAACGTTATTTAGTGCCTGCGAGTGTACCGTAGGAGGGTACCTTTAAAAATTTTTAACGTTAATTTTTAATAAAAGTGTGGCAAAAATACGCTCCAAAGCCTAGGTAGAAATGGGCGTCTCTGCGTCTGTTTTTTTAATTATACTTGTTTATGTTACCTTCTAAAAATTATTTTTTCATGAGATATTATTGAATTTAAATGGAGACATAAATTAAAAAATAATAAATATATACAAAGCACGTCGGCTACCGCTCGCTCCCTAACGCAGAGCAGTTAGGGGCTTGCACTTCGAGCGAGGTGCTGGCTGCGCACTCGCACTGGCTCACTTCGCTCAGCTTCGGTCTCGCTAAACGTTCGCAGGCGATGAAAAAGGGCAAAAAATGGAGGGCAACCTTATATAAATGTGAGCTCACTTCGCTCGCTGACGCTCGCTACGTTTCGCCGGTGGTTTTACCGGCAGAATAAAATGTGCCCAACAATAAGTGTATTATGAACATGGAAGATTATTATGGCAGGTAACAGAGGGATGAAGTGAAGACCCAAGAAAAGCAGATTTAAAACATTAATGGAGTATAGACTAATAAATTAATGTGTCGTTTTTCGTGTAGCTGCGTTACTCGGTCTCTGAACTCTGTTAGATTATAAATTTTTGAAAATAGAATATAAAAATAATAAGTATTAAAAAAACTAATATATAATTAAAAGCAAGTGGTTTTTTTGGGGTGTTTTATGGTTTTTTTCGACGATGAAAAATGAAAAGGGTCGACAAATAACCGGACGAAAAAAAGCCCCCAAAAAATGTTTAATATATTCATTAGTATAAATAGATAAAGTCTTTGCCCTCTCAGAAAGAAACCTCGCTTAATGGGAAACGAAGAAATTTATTTTGCAACATCTCCCGAGAAGTAAAAAAGTTACGTTATTTTGTCCCCGATCGAAGCGTAAGGTGGGCGACCTTTAAGAAAAGATTTCTTTACGTCGTATTTTATATTTAAGCAATTGATATTCAAGGTATTCACTTATCATCAATTGTTTATTTTTTCTATGTTCTTAATTTTTTCCTAATTTTCATCACAACTACTTTATATGTGAACTTTTCGTTTTTTCCTCAAATACGATAGTGAACGTTTCAAAATACGATAGTGACCTCGGAGGGGATCAATCGAGGCGGGTTTCCCTCTACGGGCGTCACTATAAATATAATGGACGGTTTCACGTTAACCATAAAACGACCTCCGAACGGGCAATATTTTCCAGGATGAACTATCGTTAAGCGTTTCAATTATTATTAAGTGACGTTTATTCTGTAACTAATTCATAGGTGTAAGGTCTAAGGTTAAATATTTGGACCGAAAAAAAAAATTTTTTTTCCCGAGGTCGGACTTTTTGGAGAGCGGTTTTGAATTTAGAACGCTTTTTGAGTGTTATAAACAATTCTGATTGAAACGTCACTATGGAACATTATCATACGCCTAACTACCGTATTAGCGTATAAGAAATTGGATTCTAATAACGATAGAGTCCATTTATTGTTGGCTTTTACGAAAAACGCAACTATATAGGCCGAGGAGGTTTCCGAGGTAAATGGGCGCGTCGTGCAATAATTTTTATTATTTTGTTTTAATTTAGAGTCAAAATGTTCATTTCATTCGTAGAAAGGAAATTTAAGCGGATGAACTAAAACATAAAAAAAATATAATTTTATAGGGAATAAATATAGGTATAAAGATCTGATAAATAGTTTTAATTTGATTGAACAAAATAGAGGAAAAAAACATAATACAGCCAATATGTGAATAACTGTTTCTTATCAATTTTTTTTTAAAGAAAATTCCTAATAATTTTTTTTTTTTTTGGTTTCTTTAGGGAAAAAAAAACCGCTTAGGGAACAAAATTTAATTTTGCACCATCTCGCCGAAAAATAAGAGTAACTTTATTTCCGCTGCCCCAAGTGACCCGTAGGAGGTGTACCTTTAATATTTTTTAACGCTAATTTTTAATGTGTAGCAAAAAATTGTTCAAAAACTATAGTAAATGGGGGTCGTGCGTATTTTAATATATTAATTTTTTGTTTTAGTTACCTCTAAAAATTATTTTTCATAAACTGAATTTAAGGGAGAACTAAATTGAACAAAAATAATAATATATAAAGTAACAAAACTGACGGGAAAAAAACTTGCTTAAGGAACGAAAGAAATTTTATTTTGCAACACTCCCGAGAAGTAAAAAAGTACAGTTTTATTTTGTTGCCACCGATCGCAGCGTAGTGGGAGAACTTTAAGATTTCTTCTTCGTCGATTTTATATTAAGAATTGATTTCAGGTATACATTTATCATTAATTGTTTATTTTTTCCATGTTCTTAATTTTTCCTAATTTTCATCCTAACTTTATCCCGTGAACTTTTTCGTTTTTTTTCCTCAAAACACGAAAATTAGTTAACGTTCGTTAATACCGAGGCGATCCCCGGAGGGGATCAATCGAGGCGGGGTTTCCTCTACGGCATCCTTAATATTAATGACGTTTCCTTTTCCTCGCACCTTACCATAAAAAGCGACCTCGCACGATTCAAACGGCAATATTTTCAGGGATGAATTATCGTTAAGCGTATTATTATTATTATGTGACGTAAATTAAATTATTTGAATGTTAAAAACCAGGTTCGAGGTAGTAGTTTAATTTAAAAAAAAAAAATTTCAATTTTTCCCGAAGTTGACTTTTTGAAGAGCAATTTTGATTTAGACCTTTTGAGTTATAAAAGGTTCCCGATGAAACGTCACTATTGGAAATATTATTACGCTTACGACGTTCTAAAAGCGTAAAAAATTGGATTCTATAAACGCGTAGAGTGAATTTATTTTGGGCTTTTTACGGAGAACGTATATATTGAGAGGCCTTCCCCCGGGGCGTTCGTAACAATATTTTTTATTTATTTTTTTTTAATTTAGTTACCTCTAAAATTATTTATTTAAGAAATTGAATTTAATTGAGCGACAAACTATAAAAAAAAAAAAAATCAAGTTGAATAAGCAGACGTATCAGGATCATGAATAATATTAAAATTAAGAAAAATTAAGAACGAGGAAAAAATAAATATCCAATATGTGAATAACCTTATTTATTAACAAGTTTCCCAGAAAAGAATAGAATTCAATAAATATTTTTTTTTGGATATCTCTAGGTTTAAAAAACTCGCTTAAGGAACACAACTTTATTTTGCAATCCATCTCACCGAAAGTAGAGAAGTAGACGTTTATTTCGTGCGCCCGCAGTGGGAACCGTAGGAGGGGTACCTTTAATATATTTTTTTACTTAATTTTTAAAGTGTAGCACAAATAATCGCTCAAAGCCTATAGGAAAAGGGGGTCGTGCGTTAGTTTTTTTTATAAAATATTGTTTTGTTTTAGAGACTAGACCTCATCAACTATGTTTTTCATAGAAAACTGAATTTCAGGGAGACTAAATTAAAAAAAATAATTTATTGTAAATATCCTTGCCCTCGAAAAAAAAAAACTCGCTTAAGGGACGAAAAAATTTATTTGCAACATCTCCCGAGAGAGTAAAAGATGTTACGTTATTTTGGTGCCACGAAATCGAAGCGTAATGGGGACCTTTAAACGATTTCTTTACCTCGATATTTATATTTAAGTGAATTGATATCAGGTTAATTCCACAATCATGTTATGTTTATTTTTTTCTATGTTCTTATTTTTCACTAAAATTTTTTTTTTTTTTTTTTTTTCCTTTTCATCATAACTTTATTCGTGAACTTTTCCGTTTTTTTCTCAAATACGATAGTGACGTTTCGTAGTTACCGAGACGATCCTCGAGGGGATCGATCGAGGCTGGGTTTCCTTTACGGCGTCACTATAAATAATGCTGGTTTTTCGTTACATATGAAACACCTCGAACGTCAACGCACTACTTTTTTGCCCAGGGATGAACTCGTTGGGCGTATTAATTAAGATTATAGTGACGTTTAATTATTCTGGTACTGTACCGTTTAAAAGTCGAAGGTATAAGTTAATTAACTTTTGAAAAAAAAAAAAAATTTCTATTTTTTTCTCCCGAGGCTTTCGCGACTTTTTGGAGGGCATATTTTGATATAGACCTTTTGAGTTATAAACGTTTCCGATGAAACGTCACTAATTGGAAATATTATTAACGCTAACGACGTTCTTATGCGTAGG
>JABUQX010046733.1:0-17500 GCA_015478945.1 Trachelipus rathkii
ATATATATATATTTATATATATATATATACTATAGAGGAGAGAGAGAGAGAGAGAAGAGAGAGAGCGGAGAGAGTTTTATCCACAATCTATTATATTAATTTGTCCTACCTAGGGTAGCGGGACAGGACAAAACACTCAAATGCCACTCCACCAACATCTTTCCCCAACTACCATCTAATGAAAGAGTTTACAATGGATTATATACTTTTTGCACTAGTATGGAAATTCAAGATATCGGAAAGGTTGTGCTTGAGAACATCATTTTCTGCCTTTTCTGCTGAGTAGGTTTCTTTTCATCATATATTTAGCCCAGCATTGCTTAATACTCTTTCAGCTTGCCCGCTAGTTGGAGGATCAGGCGCAAGTATTTCTGGAAGTTTACTCAGAGTGGTAACATTTTTTCTTAATTTTCCCGACTGATAGGATTCATCATTTGCATTAGTCGTTTTTCTTAGTGATAGTTTCAATCATTTGCACTACATCTTTTGCAATGTGCGTGTGTTCTTCATCACTATTGGATCTGTAGAATTCTTCGTGATTTGTTTATTGATTTCTTGTCGAAGGTGTTGGTTCTGTTAGATTTGTGTTTTTTCTTTTAATGGGTGGTGAATTAATAGACTTTTCGGATTGAAGTTTTTTCAACTGCAAACAAAGCTGCGATTAATTTGTTCTAATATCGTTGCCAAAAACATTGCTTTATAACGGGAATGCTAAGTAGTTGCATAGCATGAGGTTCTTAATTCACAGACCGAAGCGTTCTTCTAGGCTTTAGTTAATTCATTTTTCACTCTTTTTTACCGTCATCATTTTCAATTTAAGATGGTTGTTCAAAATGCTCCTTAGCGTTGTGATTAATGGTATTAAGAGACAGAGCTGTAGAGGCGCTGATTTTTTTTGGTAATTTCTTCAATGGTGTTCAATAGCTTAATGCAGTGTGATATGATGTCATTTTCCACATTAGGATAAGAATGTAAACTTTGAAATATGAACTGGCGTACGAAGCGCCCTCCTCTCAATACATTTTTTCATCATATGAAGTGTCTATTCCAGCGATTGGATGTTTTGAAACATTATAAGTTATGAATATCAGCCATTCTTTAACTGAACCCTTGAACTCATTTTCATTTTCATTTTCAGACTTATATTAAGTATTTTTATTATCAAATATATCTGTCTCCATATTAAGCTCGTACACTCACTGCAGGCATGGCGCGATGCGGATGCGGATTCGGTCTTAATATGTGGATGCGATGCGGATGCTGATGCGGATGTTATTACAACACTTATAATATATTATATATATATATACTAATTATATATATATACTAATTATTATAGTAGTACTAATAGTAGTATATAATATTAACTATATATTTCAAGCTTAATTAATAATTGAACATGCCCGTATTTTGGTTGTTTTATTGTTTTTTATATAATGTTATGCATGTTATAAGCTATGTATGAAAACGTGAATGCTTTGAAAATGAAAATAGGAAAGAGTCTCACCGAAATCTATGAATTAGACACGACTAATAAAGTATAGATTATTCCAATTTGTTTTTGTCATTTCCTTTGGCTCGCATATATTATATATTATATTAATATATATATAAATATATATAAGTATATATATCATCTATATATATATAATATAATACTAATATATAATAATATGAATATCTAATATATAATATCTAATATATTTATATATATATAATATATTCCAAGTTTCATTAAACTTCCTTTGTGCAAATTTATAAATTATATATATATCTATTTATTATATATAATATATATATATATACTATAATATAATATATATATATCTTAAGTATATTTATATATATATATATAAGTACTAATAATATTACTATTACGGTATTCTATATTCTAATATTATATAATATATAAATCATTTATATATAGGTAATCTCAATATATATATAATTAACTACATGTATATATTTATATACTATTATATATACTATATATTATATATCTATATATATATAATATATATAATATATATATAAGTATACGTATTTATATGTTACTATATATATAGTAATATCAAATACTATATATTATATTTATGATATATATATATCTATATATATATATATTATATATATACTTTATATATATATATATATAATATATATATCACGTATATTATCTATTAATATATATAACAATTATATATATACTATATGGGAGAACATGGGGGCGTCTATAAGAGTAGCATGGCGACGTTTCACCAGGATTTTCTGGGCTTAACACAGTCCAAAGGATCCTATACAGAAAAGTATGATCTGAAGAATGATGAATTCTGGGAGTTGGTAGCCTGAAGGTTTTATAGACATTTATGTTATAACTTCTCCACTATATATTTTGGATTGTATATGTATAAACTAAAATAATAAATGCTACTTTGAGTTATATTTAGGTTTTCTACTTTGTGAAGTCAATATCGAAATCTTTGCACCAATTTTTTTTATATCGGTATTGTTAAATTTGCGAAATATCCAGGTCACAAAATCAAAGTGTGGTGGAAATATTAGCCATTTTCATACCTTCTAGGTAAAAATGTTACAAAGTGAATTACTCAAATCTAAATTATAGCATTAAGAATGATGCCAATGTTCGGAACAACTTGTTTGTGATGTTTTTTTTTAAAATTCAACATTAAAAAAAAATATAATTAAAAATAAAATACATACAATTCAGAATTTTAAAATTAATTATTAAACTTATACATTCATTCTGTTACATTATGGCAAAGAAAACTATTCTCATGACTATTAGTAATAATACTAATTAGTAATAAAAATATTATAAATCAGTAAAATATTAAAACAATTTATTAGGAAAATACAAAAATTCAATATTCTTTTATCATCTTTTAAAAAAAACGAGATAACTTTTTTGCCCTTACAATTCTCTCTCTCTCTCTCTCTCTCTCTCTCTCTCTCTCTCTCTCTCTCATCTCTATATAATATATATATACTATACATTATTATATATTATATATATTATTATGATATACTTTATAATACTATATATATATATATATATATTAATAATAATATATTGATAATATTATAGTATTTATAAATTTATATTATTATAACTTTTTAAAATATATATATATATATTTTATAGTATATATATATAATATATATATATCATATAATAATATAAATATATATTATATAGTAGTAATATACTATATATTATATATATATGATATACTATTATATATATATATATAATATATATATATATAAATATATTTAATATATAAGCTATATAGTATATATATATAGCTACTATAATAATAATACTATAATATAGTTATATATAAATAAATAATACTAATATATATATTATAACTATATATTATATATTGAACTATATATATATATATATCTATATATATATATAAATATACTTATATATTAATTATATATATATATATATAAAATTATATAATATAGTATATATATATATATAATAATCATATATATATTAATTATATTAATAATTAGATATATCTATACTATATATATATATATATATAATATATTATATATATAGTATGTATTAATATATATATAGTATATATATATATATACGTATTATTATATACTATTTTTATAGATATATATCATAGTATATTATATGATATATAATAATTAAATCATAGCCTCAACTATACAAGTATATATATATTATATATATATATAATAATAAGGTATTATGTATATATATATATATATATATATATATATGATATAGTAATAAAACTAGTATATATATATATACAGTAATAATATAATATATATAATAGTATATATATATATATTATATTATAATTTATTACTATATATATATATATATCTATATATATATATATTTATATATAATAGTATATATAATATATATATACTATATATGTAATATATTATATATATATATATATATATATATACTATATAGTATATCATATATAATATATATATATATTATATATTTATATAATATATCTATATATATATATTAGTATACATATATATATATATATATATATATATATATATATAATTATATCTTATATATATATAAATATATATCATTATATTTTAAATAGTATATATTATATATTACTATTTACTGATGAATCACGTTTGTGTCGTTACGCATTTCTCAAACTACTAGGTAAGATAAAAGCTTACTTGGTAGGCTACGAAAATCTTACCACATCGATAAGAACAAAGGATAAGCGACATTAAATTTAATAGCTTACAGATCATCTTTAAGTTATTTTAAACAAATATTTTATTGGAATTTAAATGGTATAATCGTAACCAAGTGGAGACCTTCTAGGACGTCTCTTTAGATGTATCTCTTCTTCGCCTATGCAATAACCTGACTGATATATAAATATATTATAAGTATATCATATATTATGTATATATATATATACTATATTATCTATATATGTATATATATTATATATATAGTATAATAAATATATAGTTATATATATATATACGTAATTATATATAATTATTATATACTATATATCAAAATATATATTATATATATATAATATATAATATAATAATAATTAAAAAAGAAAGTAAAAAAAACATTTTTATTTTACAAATTATTGAATAATTAAAAAAATTTATAATTAAAATATATTATATATATATATTATATATATATATAATAATATATATATATTATACTATATATATATATATTATAAGTGTTCGTCTACGTTAACAGATTCTTAATATTATATATTATATATATTAATATATCTATAATATATCTATATATATATCTAGTATATAATATAGTATAATATATAGTATATACTATATAGTACTATATATAATATATATATAGTAGTATTAGTATATTATATATATAACATTGTATATATATATCAACTAACTAGATAATAAGTATATATGTATATATATAGCTATCTCTAATATTATTTATATCTATATATAGGTATAATCTATATATACTATATATATGATCATATAGGAGAAGATACTTATTATAATAGATGTAGTAGTACTATATATATTATATATATATATTATATATATATATTTATAATATATAATTATCATATATAGTAATATATATATATATATATATGTATGTATATATAATATTTAGCTTTGTAACAGGAAACAAAAATAGATTATCTTACAAATCAAGTGTAACATGTCCGCCGAATCTTGGCTTGTCTAAGGAAACCGTTTTTTTACAAGACTTGAACGCGAACAGGATGCTGAAATTGTGAAAAAGGATTTAGATGGCGATGCCATACATTATGGCCAATATAAACATTTTTACTGGAATGTGTAAGTGAATATGTGCGTGCTAATTGTTCTAGTGACGAATGAGCATTGATTTTCGTGTTTATGGAAAGTTTTTGAAGATTTTAATATTTTTTTCAGATACAATATAGTGTTCGTTGAGGTGTCCTAGTTATATTGGGCAAGGAATGTCTAAAATAATCGAGCAGTTATTCTAATAGCTGAGAAATGAAATGGATATATATATACTATACTAATAATATTCAGTAATATATATATATTTATATATATATATATATATATTATATAATATATATACATATATATATATATATAGTATATATATATAGTCTTATATATTATATATATATATATATATATTCAGAGGTGACATTGGCCTTGAAGGGCTTGCGTAGTTATCATTATAGAAAACGATCGATCTCTGCAAATTTCATAAGGGTTTACGATTGATTAATGGTAAATACTGCTGGTAAATTTCATATGAAAAGAAATTATTACATAAATCAATATTAATAAAGATTATTTAAAAATTAATTTACTAAAAAAATTAATGAATAATGCATTTTCCAATCAATTATAAAAGCTGACGGTCCGGGCTTCTCCGAAATAGCGGAGTGAAACAATAACATTCCTATATAATATCTTTCTATGAAAGAAACGTAATTAGAAATAACTTAAGGATCTCATATATAATACTATCGAATAGTATATATATATATATATATTATAATATATTATATATATTAGTATATTATTATATATATATATATATATATATATATATATATATATATTATATCCCTACCGTGTTTGGACAAAGCAGGAAGGCCTAGCCAATATTCCACCGGGTTGGGGAGAACTAAGATCCAAACGCATCAGATTGACATGCCCATAGCACGGCAATTGAAATATGCTAGTCATGAAGAAAGTGTCCTCAAAGACTATACCAGTGGAGTTGCAAGATTGAACATTGCGGTTAAGGCTAGGGCTTGAGAGTTGGATAGAGAAACAAAGATACTGTGTAGAAATACGAGCCTAACGAGCTCTCCTCAAAAGAGGATGTACTCGACTAGGAGTTCAGCAGAGTTTTGTCATTGTCCAATAGCGGAAATATAAGGACGGTAATGCAACGGTTGAATCGGGCTTTCCTCGGCTAGGGAGCGAGGGCCGGTGCGGGGCTAGGTAACACGCGCTGATTCGCGAAAACTCGCGTTTGGGGCTACCATTTGGCTGACAGGGAAGCGCGTATTCCGGATTATGCTGGAGTATTGAGCGTGGACTAGCTCGGGAGTGTGGCAGGAGGTTCCGGCGGTTTAATCTGGCGATAGCCCATGTACGGCGCGGAATGGGACAAGTCGGCCATGGGACGGTCGGTGGAGGTGACAAAGAAACAGGATGCATATTCAGCAAATTAAGACGGCAGCTGAAAGGAGAGAGACTATGTTCAGATCAGTACCACAGAGGCGAAGTGAAATGGCTGACCGCAATACGTTGGTCTCCGTCCGTGTACGTCGTAAGATCGGTACTATCTTCACAAACGTCGCCGGTGCTTCTGCCGGGTAATATATGGTAGGTCTGATGCCGGGTAAGGGGAAGGTACGACCGATTTGCTTAGGCATAAGTGCCGCGGCTTGCAGCTCGCGCTGCGACGCGTTCGGCTTCCGGGGATGAACGAAGATTGAGGCTAGTCGAAAGATATAAGGAGAGCAATGTATGGACTTGAAGACGGAAAGCGCGAGCTCTCCGTTCAACATGCTAGCGTGAGTCGAATCGGCCGCTCGAGACAGTCGTGCTCCACCCAGGCGCGCTGGTCGGCGACGGCACCCCGGCCCCCGCGAAGCGAGTCACTGTTTGGGCGTGGCGTCTGGCCACGGCGGCAAGTCGCGGGGGGTCATAGAGAGAGGGAGGAGGTGGCACAGGAGGAAACCAACGTGAGATTATCGGGTCGGTGCGGTTGTGGTAGCGCCTGGGTGCCGCTTGTAGCAGAGTTGGATAGAGAAACAAAGATACTGTGTAGAAATACGAGCCTAACGAGCTCTCCTCAAAAGAGGATGTACTCGACTAGAGAGTTCAGCAGAGTTTTTTGTCTATTGTCATAGCGGAAATATAAGGAGGGTAATGCAAACGGTTCGAAGGCTTGATAGAAAATAAAGAAAGTCAAAGTCGAAAAAACCTAGACCGCAACTTATCAAGGAAAACAGTGTGTGTGGATTTGATGTATACTCCATACTGGGGTAGTGAGAATAAGTTCCGAAGAGGCCTAAGAACACTTAACCTCTTTGAAGCTTGTTTAGAACGAAAAGTGACGTGATTTTTAAAAGAAAAGAAAAGTTCAAAAGTATTAAGAACGGATGAAGGTTTGAGTTGTGTGTTCTCCAAGAAGTTAATATAATTGTGTGGAAGATTAGGTTGAGTAGATAGATGTAGGAACTGTGTTTTTGAAGTATTGAAAACTACCATATTTACTCTTCACAAATTAGAGATACACGAAAAATCACAGATCAGCTGTTCCATTTTGGCATGCTCTAATTGGGTAGACTTCTAAATTTTAAAGAGAAATAAAGGGTAGGGGTCATCGGCATAGAAGTGCATAGTAGGTGGTGATATAGAGAAAATCATTAATAAAAAGTCGAAAAAAAGAGAAAGTTTACTAGAGTTAAAGAATGAATAGCTGCCTTTCTACTGCATTTGTAGAGGTGTAGCGGATGGTGATTTTTCACTATCCGCGGATGCTGATATCCGCTACACCTCTATGCATTTTCTATAGAGTGACCAGAAAGAAAATCAGAGAAAAGTCCGAAAAGAAAAGGATAGAATCGTAAGAGAGTTAGGAAACCAAAGTTTTGTGCCAGATTTTATCGAATACTTTCGATAAGCCTAGAGCCATAACAAAAGATTAACCTCTCTCTCTCTCTCTCTCTCTCTCTCTCTCTCTCTCTCTCTCTCTCTCTCTCTCTCTCTCTCTCTCTCTCTCACCGAAATCCCGATTAACAGATGATCAAAAATCAGAGAGGAGATAAAGAAGGTTAAAAGTAGAGCGTTACTTACGAAAGCCATACTGGCGATCATAAATTAAATTTAAAGAATTAAGATATTTCTAAATTTTCCTGTTGAGGATATAGAAGAAAGATAGAATAGAAAGATAGAAGAAGAAATAGAAGAAAGGCAGTTAAAGCGGTAGGACGATAGTTAGAGAAGTTACGATGAGCACACCTTTTTCTGCACAGATTGAATGAGAATACGTTTTCAGCAAGAAGAAAAAATGGACGCAGAAAGACGGAGACGAGACAGGTTACCAAGGCAGGGAGCAACCCTACAAGCATAAGTTTTAAACACCACAAGAGGAACACCGTCAAATGTCAGGTTCAGGGAGAGCAAAAAACATCTTTAGAAGTAATTACGATATTAGTAACAAATTAAGTTTAAGGGAGGGGGTAAAGCAAAAATAACTTCGGAATAGTCAAAAGAGGAGTCAGAAACAAAAGTTTGAGTGCAGTGTTCAGCGTTAGCAGGATGTAAGATGGCAGTTGTTCCATCGGAAAATACTTGAGGATGAAAAGAGGAAGAAGAGAGAAAAGTTTATATATATATATATATATATATATATATGTATATATATATATATATATATATATATATATATATATAATATATACTATATATATATATATATTACAGATTGTCCAAATGTCTGGAAGATTCACTGGCATATTATTGTATTGCATACGGAGTGTGGCAGCAATGAAGCAACATGAATGGCAAAGCTGACAGGCTAGCAAATATATATATATATATAAATATATATATATATATATATATATATATATATATATATATATATATATATATATATATATATATATATATATATATATATATATATATATATATATATATATATAATGATATTATTTAGTAGGTGTGTAGGTGTGTAGGTGTGTAGGTGTGTAGGTGTGTATTGCGATTAAGAAGAAGCCTTCATAACTCGACAGAAGTTTCTTGTTTCATTTTAATGCTGCATATATATATATAATAATATATATAATAATAATATATATAATAATAATATATATATATATAATATGTATAATATAATATATATATATATATATATATATATATATATATATAATATAATAATATATATATTAATAATATATAATAATAATAATATATATATATATATATATATATATATATATATATATATATAATAATATATATATATAATAATAATAATAATATAATAGTAATAACTAATATATAATAATAATAATAATAATAATATATGTAATATAATATATATATATATATGGTATAAAAATTTAAAATGGAAACAGACAACGTTTATGTAACACAAGGATATAATAACTATATATATATATATATATATATATATATATATATATATATATATATATATATATATATATATATATATATATATATATATATATATATATAGTGATGCGAAAGAAACGATTTTTTTCTGGGGTTTTCTTTTTTCCTTTTTTTTGGGGGAAGTTTTTTTGTTAATTGTGGAGCACTCCATATTGTGAATCACTTAAGTACTGTATTAAAAATATAAACTTTTTATATACAAATAAGGTATCAAAAATTATTTGAATTTTTTTCTATTGATTTCGTACAATTTAAGTTTATATTTTCAATAAAAATAATAAAAACAACGATAAGAAAATCATAAATTTTTGGCTTCATATCGTTCGTCTTGTGGATGAAGAAACACTGTCGTAATGTGTTTCTGATTATCGATATATCAATATCACTAATATTTTTTGATAATCAATTTTTTTCACGATTATTAACATTTTGTAGTTATAGATATAGACAAAGTGTACGTAAATAATTATGTTTAAAAAAAATTAAAAAAATTTGCAAGACCATACTTTTACGCAATATAGAATAAAAAATACATAAATCGATATATTAGCATACGAATATATATATAAATAAATATATATATATATATATATATATATATATATATATATATATATATATATATATATATATATATATATATATATATATATATATATATATATATATACATTTAGGTTAGGATAACATTAAATATATATAATAATAATAATAATAATAATAATAATAATATAATAATAATATAATAATAATAATAATAATAATAATAATAATAAAAAGTATATATATAATAATATATATAGATATATATAAGGCTATTTATAAAGGTTGTGAAGCTCAAGGAACGAGAATTAATGAAATGTGTCGTGATTTCCAATAATTTTTAGGGTAAATACATTTGCAAAATATAGATGGCCTAACCTAATATAAACTAACTAAACGAATTCACCTAACCTAACCTGGCTAACCTAGCCTAACTTCTTCTTCTTTAGCCTAGCCTAATAACCTAGCCTAAATTAACCTAACCTATATTCTTGGAGTCAACATATATATATATATATAACTATATATAACTATATATATACTATATATATGTATATATATATATATATATATATATATATATACATATATATATCTACCATCTAGGAGTTACGGGTACAAATTTTACGCAACGTAGATCCTAGGATTAGGTTTGTTGCCTACGGTTTCAACGATCCATATCGAGTTGGTCTCGATGGTTTAGGTCCTTCTAATTCAGATTATGATAAAAATTTGTTAGAAGTAAACATTGATTTAATATTGTATACTTAACAACCTTATATAACCTATAGTTGTGGTCTCTAAGCAAGTCCTTACCTATTTCACTACCGATATCGTGCCAGTATGGGTAACCTAACCTAGGTGAGATATGCACCGTTGCCGTAAAATTGACCTATTATGTGGTTAACTTTCCTTATATATATTATATATATATATATATATATATATATATATATATATATATATATATATATATATATATATATATATATATATATATATATATATATATATATATATATTATATATATAGGTAATTGCTTACAATAAGGATCTCTAAATGGATTGTTATAAAAATAACAGCATAAACTAAAAAAAGAGTAATGAAGAATAAAAAAACGGTCGGTCTCTTTGGGGAAAAACGTTACAACCTCTCAAAGTTTGGAATTTTCCCATAGGGTTTTCTTATAAAAAAAAATGAACGGGCCTCGAGGTCGGTTTAAGACCATCCTAGTTCAGGTTACCATAAGATTTGCTAAGTATATACAGTATACTTACAAAAACAAATCATAGCCTGAACTAGTAGGATCCTAGACCGAGACCTAACCTGGATGGATCGACGATGCCGTAAACCTAGACTTAACCTAAATGAATTTACGCTGTCTCAAACCTAGATGGAGTTCTGGCAACCATGGATATGCTACTATTTCTTTTATGGTCTTCCCTTGCGCCTCTTATGTAAATTACGATACAAACAAATTAAGGTCAGTTTTTTTTATAAGAAAAGTCTATGGGATTTTTTTTTAAATTTTGAGAGGCTGTAACTTTTTTCCTAAAGGGACCGATCATATTTTTATTATTATTCATTATTATTTTTTATGCTATATGCTATGATTTTTATAAAAATCTATTTAGAGGCCCTTATTGAAAACAATTACCATATATATATATATATATATATATATATATATATATATATATATATATATATATATCTTTTTTATATATATATATATATATATATATATTTTATATAATTTGTGGAACTAATAGGAGAAATATTTGTAAAATACGAGAGAAGCTAAATAATTGGAGAAAAATTGAAAGAACTTGCCGGTATAAAAACTCTCGAAACGTCATTTTTTAAATTTTCTTTAAAATATACACATAAAATGTACGAAAATCAATAGAAAAAACTCTGAATTATTTCTTGATATCATTTTGTAAAATAAAAAAAATTATATTTCCTAATACCCAGTATTTGAAGTGAATTAAAATATCAGTTCTCCAATTACCGTTTATATACCTTTATATATATATCATATCTTATATATATATATATATATGCTCATATATGCACTATATATATATATATATATTATATATATATATATATATATTAAATATTTCATTATTTTGACAAAATTTATTTTCATTTTTATGCCCGAGTTAGAATATAGTTGGACTAGATCAGTCTTTTCTTGCTTGATTTTCATGATTCGGATGAAAAATAATTTATTGCGAAAAGATTCTTTTTTTTCAATAATTGAAAATAATAAAACATTTTTTTTTCTACCAAACCAATTTTAGGTTTTAATTGCATTTTTTGGAATTGATTTGTCGAGATCTTTCTTTTGACGATTGTTGCGTCAAATTTTGTCCAGAAATAAGCGTTACTAAATAACTTGAAAAACAGTGTTTTTTTTAGCGTTTTTTAAAAAAAAAAAAAAAATATATATATATATATATATATATATATATATATATATATATATATAACATAATATATATATATTCTATATATATATATATATATATATATATATATATATATATATATATATATTTATATATATATTTATATATATATATATATATATATATATATATATATATATATATATATATATATATATATATATATATATATATATATATATATATATATATATATATATATATATATAATAAAATAATATATATATATATATAGATATATATATATTTCATAATAATAATAATAATAATATATATATATATATATATATATATATATATAACATAAGAAACTGAAACGAATGAAATAAAGTCAATTAGAAGTGAATGAAATGTTGGTATGTGTGATTAAGTCAGAAAGAAAAATTGGAACAAACCAAAATGAAATCCTTTTGTGAAAAGAGAAGATTAACTTTAAAAAATTATGATCTGTATAGGCTTACGTTCCTGCCTTTCTCTGTCCATCTTTAAATAGAACTATATATATATATATATATACTATATAATATATATATATGAATAAATATCATAAATATTCTCCCTATTATAGATAGATAGATAGATAGAACAGAATATAGATAGATAGATAGATAGATAGATAGATAGATAGATAGATAGATAGATAGATAGATAGATAGATAGATATATAGATAGATAGATAGAGAGAGAGAGAGAGAGAGAGAGAGAGAGAGAGAGAGAGAGAGAGAGAGAGAGAGAGAGAGCTATCAAAGCCTTTTTCATATATTCCTGTTTGAGGGAGAAAAGTTCCCACAGCGTATGTTCTGCGTGTCGTATAAGGCGACTAAAGGGACAGTTAGGTAGTTAGGTTGGGGACCCGTAAACACTTATTTCTATCCCAGCAATGTTTGTACATGCCTCGAACCTGGTCGTGATCGCCGCAAGCGACCTTGTATATTCCTGCAACATTGCAGAAATCGTCTGTTTACATGGAATGTTTGGAGGATAAAATGGTGAGGAGAAGAGAAGAGAGGTAATTGATTTATTTGAATTGCTTGCTTTGACTGAACCAAAGATGAAAGGATGTGGTAAAGACGAGTGGTGTAGGGTGAAATGAGATAGTCCTGGAGTGGAGAGGAATGAGAGTGGTAGAGGAGTTGCGATTCTGATGAGTGACCAATGCACAGAGCAATGGTAGATAGTGTAAGTACTAGAATTCTAACAGTTAAATATAAGTTTGAGAATGTAAAGGGATGTGTAGTTGTAACATATAGACCATCTGTGGGTGATGTTGAGGGGATTATGGCTTTCTGGGATAATTTGAATGATGTTTTTGTATGGAGTGATTAGGGCTCAGATTAGTTGTGTTGGACGACTTAAATGGTTGGATAGGTGTTTGAAAAATAGATAGAATAGTGCCTTTGTGTTTGAGAAAGAAAATGAGAATGGTAGGAAGGTGATTGATTTCTGTGAGGAGAGAGTTATGTGTGTAGGTAATACATTTTTCAGGCACAATATTATTCGTAAGTATAAGATACGAAAAGTATGAAAGTGAAAGAAGTATGATTGATTTTGCGTTGGTGAAGAAGGAGATGTTGAAGTATATGATGGACGTTAAATCAGTAAGAGGGTTGTTTATGGGAATATCATATCATAAATTTTGATTTATGAGTAAATTAGTGTGGGAAATGGATGGAGAGGAAGAAAAGAAAAATGGAAGAATTAGAGGGAGAAATTAAGTGAACAAGGTTATAGGAAGATTATGTGAGAGCACTTGCGGATAAATTAGTTGAATATGAACAAGATGAAACTAAGCAACTTTGGACGTAATTGAAGGAAGCCTTTGTTAGAAGTTCAAGAGAAGTAAGTATGTGGATATGCTAAAGCAGGAAGTAAGAATGTCAATAGTGAGTTGTGGAGATGAAGATGTGATGAAAGAAGTTAAAAAAGTAAAAAAGAGGCACATTGATTGAATGTGTTTATAAAAGTCAGTGGTCTCAAAAAGAGGTGTATAGAAATATATAAACAGAAAAAAAAAGAGGAAGTTGCATACGTAGGAGGAATAAAGAGGTAAATGAAAAGTTTGGAAGGAAGATGAAGGGAAAATAGGAAGCTCTTCTGGAAGGAAGTACGAAAGGTCAAGAAAAGAGCGTAAGGGGAATATTTAGAAAATAATGAATAGGGATGATACTTTAGTGAATAATGAAATGGATGTGAGGAGCGTGTGAATTGAACACTTCGAAAATCCCTAATGACGTGAATGACCAGGTTTGGCTGGCCGGCAAAAATCAGAAAAAACAGGGTTTTCTACAGGGTTAACACATAAATTACATAAACTAATAGGGTTAAATCAAAAAACTATAAAAATATGTTTCATTACATTACTCCTTTATTTATAGAAATTGATTATAAAATATATAAACATATATGCGCAAAAATGTATATAAATAAATAAATATATTAATATGATTTCAAATTAAAATTGAGGCCAAATTATAATTTTCCGAGTTTTTAACATAAAAATATTAGAAATTTGATATATCAAACGGAACAAAGAAAGGAAATAAATATAATTGTTAAAATATTAATGTATTTATTTATCTTCAAGAAAATCAAATATTTTCCGAATCTCTTCAAAATTATTTATTTAATTAAAATAATATATATATATATATATATATATATATATATATATATATATATATATATATATATATATATATATACACTATTCTCATATATATATATTTATATATACTATATATATAAAATACTCTATATATACTATATATATATATATATATATATATATATATATCTTTATCTATATATATAATATATATATATATATATATATATATATATATATATATAACATATATATATATACTTTAGAGAGGAAGCCCTTGGATTCTTTTTTAGTTTTATGCTTTACTGTCACTTCATTTTATTACTAAATGTACCTGGTAAAAGCATTGTTAAGGACATTTTTTTAATGGAAATAAATTTTAAAAGGAAAAATGTTTCAGTAAACACATGAGACACTCTTCAGGCTAGGGACTGGATTTCTTTGTGATCTATCAGTTCAAGTGTGTTTCAGTTGGTCTGTTATTTTCTTCATGGTGTTGTTGAAATATTTGATGATAACTCATTTGTACAAAATCTATCTTAACTACTGGGATGCTTATTGTAGTTGTTACTATTATAAATGCAAAAAGGATTCCATGATTTTGAGATGGTTCGTGTGATTGATATTTCTGATCATCTTTATATTGTTGATATTGAGTGACACAATTTTACGCCTAAACATTAACTGAATTGCTGTCCTTGGATATCTGTATGTTGATTTTTCTTCTTTACAAATCTATGGTTTCACGTTTTATTGCAAGTATTGCAGGGAATGTGATATATACAGCTTTGGGAGAGATTTTCTTTTCGTTGGGGTTTGAGAAAGGTTTTAAGGTGATGTTATTTGATGGAATGAGGGTAATGTTTTTTGGTAATATTTTTTAACGAATATAATGGTATTGAGGAATTGGTAAAAAGAGGTGTTGCTATTTTTCGGGGGAAAGATGCTATAGCCTCTTTTTAGCTTTGTTAAATGCTTTTGTGATGAAAAACTCAGAATAGTAAATGATTTGAAAGTATTGTGGATGTATTTAGTTTCTTGTGCTAGAAGATTATGGTGAATAGCCTTCCCGTTTCATATATTAAAACAGCTCATTAATCTCTCATTACAACTATAACTTCTTTCATTTTGGTAGCTAATGTTACAAACAAACTCGGCTGAGTATGCAGGATCCCCACTATTCATAACCCATACTCAGTAACATATATCGGAACTAACAGGGAATTTTATCATATTTTAACCCACCCTTTATTAAACAATAGTTTATGGATTAGATATGTAGATGACATTTTGTCACCTCATTCACAACCAACCCTAATGATGTTCTAAACTATATTAACTCTATTCATCCTTCAGTTCAGTATACGATAGAAATGCCCTTCAATAACTCTATCTGCTCTATAAATACCTTAATCACAAGATAGCGATCTTTGCAATTTACTATAACAAACCAATATTCGCACCCAAACTATATACATTGATATAATCATTCCCAAACTACAAAATTAGCTGTTCTGTCATCTCTATTTCTCCGTGCCTTTCGTATATGCTATCCCTCTTCTAACACAAGAAACTAAATACATCTACAATACTTTCAAATCACTTTACTATCCTGAGTTTTCCATCACAAAAGCATTTAACAAAGCAAAAAAAAAGAGGATGTACTATAGCACCTTTCCCCTGAAAATAGCAACACCTCCTTTTTACCAATTCCTCAATTACCATTATGTTCGTTAAAACAAATATTACAAAAAAATATTACCCTCATTCCATCAAATAACATCACATTAAAAAACATTCTCAAACCCCAAAAAGAAAATCTCCCCAAAGCTGTATATATCACATTCCCTGCAAGTACTAATAAAATATAGTGGTGAAACATGGATTTACCAACTAGGAAAAAATCAAAATATAGATGACCTGCACAGGACAGCATAAATTTAAAGCTTTAACAGTCATAGACCTTACAGGCCCTCTATCCAATATCAACAATACAAGATGTCAAATATCAATGCAGACCTCGCAAAATCATGGAATCCTTTGCATTTATAATAGTAACAACTACAATAAGCATCCCGGTGAAGTTAAGATAGATTATTTTACACA
>JABUQX010046733.1:25000-47144 GCA_015478945.1 Trachelipus rathkii
GCTACAAATGACCAGTCTCGCTCATTATCGCCGCATGAGCGAACTTGATGACCAGATTCACTAGTAGAATTAATTAGTAACATAGACCCGAGTTATTTAGAACTTGCATTATTTTAAATCGATGGGCAAATGGGTGTAATTTTATAATATATATATATTATTATATAATATATATATATATATATATATATATAATTTATATATATATAAAATGATATATATATATATATTATATATAATATATATATATATATAATATATATATATATATGTATATACTATATATATAAATAGATATATATATATATATATATATATATATAAATAGTTAAATATGCATGAACACACGCACCTGTTAGTACAAATAAACTTGTAATAATTATGTTTATACATATTAATTAACAATTCCATTCTCGCAGAAAGTGTGATGAATCGCCTTTAATTAAGATCAATAGCTAGCTGATGTATTTACTTTACAAAACCAAACCAGGGAGAGGAGTATATAAAAGTGAGATTATAAACAATTTAGTACCCGACATTAGGTATTTGCTAGTGATGTATCGGATGTCAAATTTTTAATATCTGCGAATGCGGATGTCTAATTTTTCACTTTCGCGGATGAGGGTGCGAATATTTAATGTTGAACATCAGCGGGTGCGGATACGGATGCAGATTGTTTCCATTCCTATAAATTAAGGCTATAACGCCCCCTCCCCTCAATTAGCCTCATTAAAGTACCTGAAAAAGAGCTACGTTTGGGGCATAGGTGGCGCTGCTAAAAGGTTTTTATAATAGAGCTACGAGATTATGGTCAGAGTTACCGATAGGAGGAAAAATGATGTATTTATATCGAGAACGAGTAGTGGTGAAACATAAATCAAGCGTGTTCAAAAATTGGTTAGGTCGATCTGGGATATGTGTAGGTTCCTTAATTAACTGTTCCAGATCGTTGAGAATATTGAATGTTTTGGCCTCCTCCCCTCCTGCCTCAGTATGAGAGGAGCCCAACCACTCAGTGTGATGTACGTTGAAATCCGATAAATAGAGGACCTCAGCATTTTGATGGGAAGAAGTAACAGTCTCATGATAGCTATAAAATATTCAAAGGAGGTTAAATCAATTCCATTACGGAAAAGCAGTAGCAGAAAAGTCAAGATAATGATAGTAAGGGAGAAGAAATTTTAACATAGAACATCGAAGTTAGGAGATTCAATATTTTCAAGACGTGTTACAGGAGTGTTAATGTTTATATAGGCACAGGCTTTACCATTTAGTAGGAAATTATAGAAAAAGTTATAGTTTTAGATATTAAGTTTATTTGAAAAAGAATCCCTAACTAGCTGGGTCTCAGACAGTAATAAAATGTTGAGTAGAGAGTTAGAGAGGTGACATTCCACAGATTCATGGTTGCATTCATGGGAATCACGGACGTTGGCAAAGTCAATAGAGAACCCATCTGCGCCCACACCTACATCTTCTCTGTCCAGTCATTCAAACAGACGCACACAAACACCCATGCACAACCCATCAAAAAACCGCACCCAAAATCCCACTGGGTTTGGGTTTTCCTAAAAATCCTGAGGATTTTGCCAACCTTAAAATATCCGAACCCGCCCAACAAGCACACTCTCACACACAAATCACGTACAAAAAAATAAATAAATAAAGTTAAAATATGCAAATAAAAGCTATAGACTTGCATTAAAACCTTAAAAACAAAATTTATTATAATTTGTGTCTATAAAAAATGGAAACAGAAACTAAATCAGTAAGCATGGCTAAATATGTAAAGTATATAAAACCTTAAAAGTTAAAGACCCACACACGCGCGCTCGCACAACTTCACAAATTTGCGAACATAAAGCAAACTTAAAAAACAGATACTAGTAATCTACATTTAAACTTTAAAAAAATAAAAAACTGTATGTGAGAGTAAATATGTGTATTAGTATATAAATTAAATACGTAAAAATTAAAAAGGTAGAAAGGTAAGACACTAAAAACTTATCTTAAGATTCCGGTCGGTTGAAAGATTACGTTATTTAAATTTCCATCTGAATCCTCTTGAAAGCGTTTATTCGTAAGTATTTATAATTAATTAAAACCACTAGAATAATATGACATTAAAATACTGATGCACTTAGAAGAAAATAAAACAACACTCTAATAGCACAAATTAAAAATAAAACACAAATACACAGCAGAGCAAACACGAACACAATCTTCTACTTTGAAAACTAAAGCCATCTTTGCACTCTGCCTTGTAAATTATTCCTTTCCTGTCTTCCAATTTCGCTCATTCAGCTTGTGCAGAAAAAAGAGACACCTTCTCAACAGAACCCAGAGGAGCATCACTATTAATAGATCAAAAGAATGAACGGTGGCCGTCTAAAACCGTTGCTATAGAACGACCGGAAAGAAAATCTGAGGGGAAGCTCAAAGAGAAGGATTGATATCGTAAGAGAGAAGTTTAGGAATCAAAGCTCTGGGCCTGACTCTATCGAATGCATCTGATATATCTAGCGCCACATCAAAAGCTTCACCGAAATGCCGAATAGTGGAGGAAAAAGAATCAGAGAGAAGAGAAAGAAGATGAATCAGAGAGATAAGAAAGAAGAAGAATCAGAGAAGAAAAAGAAGATGAATCAGAGAGAAGAAAAAGAAGAAGAAGAGGAAAAAGATGAATCAGAGAGAGAAGAGAAAGAAGATGAATCAGAGAGAAGGGAAAGAAGATGAATCAGGGAGAAGAGAAAGAAGATGAATCAGAGAGAAGAAAAAGAAGATGAATCAGACAGAAGAGAAAGAAGATGAATCAGGGAGAAGAAGATGGGCAAAGAAAGGAAAAGATGAATAGAAGTGGTCGTGAGATTGCGAGAGTGTCTTAACATGCAGGAGAGAGGAAGAGAAGATGATCATACGGAAAAGATCGGAACAAGCAGATGAATCACGAAGAGCAATAAGATATACCAGAGAGAAGAGAAAACAAGAATCAGAATGAGAAAGCCGTTGACCCAGAGAGAAAGGAGATGAAGATGAATCAGGAAGAAAGATAAGATCAGAAAGAAAGTAAGAAGATGAACCAGGGAGAAGAGAAGAAGATGAATCAGAGAAGAAAAGATGAATTAGAAGGAAGAAAATGAATCATAGAAGAGAAAGAAAGATGAATCAGAGAAGGAAAGAGATGAATCAGAGAGAGAGAGAGAAGAAAATAAGATGGGAGAAGAAAAAGACAGATCAGAGGAAGGAAGGAAAGAAGATGAATCAGGAGAAGAAAGATGAATCAGAGAGAAAGAAAAAGATCAGAGAAGAGAAGAAGATAGATGAGAGAAATGAGATGAATTCAGAAGAAAGATAGATGAGAAGAGAGAAGAAGATGAATTAGGAGAGAGAGAAAGAAGATTACTGAATCAGAGAGAAGAGAAGGAAGATTAATGAATCAGAGAGAAGAGAAAGATGATCAGAGAAGAGAAAGAAGATGAATCAGGGAGAAGAGAAAGAAGATGAATCAGAGAGAATAGAAAGAAGATGAATCAGAAAAGAGAAATAAAATGAATCATAGAGAAGAGAAAGAAGATGAATCAGAGAGAAGAGAAAAAGATGAATCAGAGAGAAGAGAAAGAAAATGAATCACAGAGAGAAGAAAAAGAAGAAAGACGACCTCCCCAACAGAGAGAAGAGAAGAAGATGAATCAGAGAGAAGAGAAAAATCAGACAGAATACAGGGAAATAACATATACCAGGGAGGAGAGAAAGATGGAATCAGAGAAAGAAAAGAAGAATGAACCAGGGAGAAGAAAAAAAGATGAATCAGAGAGAGAAGAGAAAGAAGATGAATCAGAGAGAAGGGAAAGAAGATGAATCAGGGAGAAGAGAAAGAAGATGAATCAGAGAGAAGAGAAAGATGATGAATCAAAGAGAAGAGAAAGAAGATAAATCAGAGAGAAGAGAAAGAAGATAAATCAGAGAGAGAGAAGAAAGAAGATGAATAGGAGAGAAAGAAGATGAATCAGGGAGAAGAGAAAGAAGATGAATCAGAGAAAAGAAAATGAAGATGAACCAGGGAGAAGAGAAAGAAGATGAATCAGAGAGAAGAGAAAGAAGATGAATTAGAGAGAAGAGAAAGAAGTTGATTCAGAGAGAAGAGAAAGAAGATGAACCAGGGAGAAGAGAAAGAAGATGAATCTGACAGAAGAGAAAGAAGAAGAATCAGGAGATAGGAAAAATAGATCATAGAAGAAAGAAGATGAATCAGAGAGAAGAGAAGAAGATGAATCAGAGAGAAGAGAAAGAAAATGAATCAGAGAGAGAAGAAAAAGAAGACGAATCAGAGAGAAGGGAAAGAAGATGAATCAGAGAGAAGAAAAGAAGATGAATCAGGGAGAAGAGAAAGAAGATGAATCAGAGAGAAGAGAAATGAGATGAATTAGAGAGAAGAGAAAGATGAATCAGAGAGAAGAGAAAGAAGATGAATCAGGGAGAAGAGAAAGAAGATGAATCAGAGAGGATAGAAAGAGGATAAATCAGAGAGAGAGAGAAAAGATGAATCAGAGAGAAGGGAAAGAAGATGAATCAGGGAGAAGAGAAAGAAGATGAATCAGAGAAAAGAAAATGAAGATGAACCAGGGAGAAGAGAAAGAAGATGAATCAGAGAGAAGAGAAAGAAAATGAATCAGAGAGAGAAGAAAAAGAAGACGAAACAGAGAGAAGGGAAAGAAGATGAATCAGGGAGAAGAGAAAGAAGATGAATCAGAGAGAAGAAAAAGATGAATCAGACAGAAGAGAAAGAAGATGAATCAGAGAGAAGAGAAATGAGATGAATCAGAGAGAAGAGAAAGATGAATCAGAGAGAAGAAAGAAGATTAATCAGGGAGAAGAGAAAGAAGATTAATCAGAGAGAAGAGAAAGAAGATGAATCAAAGAAAGGAGAAAGAAGATGAATCAGAGAGAAGAAAAGAAGATGAATCAGAGAGAGAAGAGAAAGAAGATTAATCAGAGAGAAGAAAAAGAAGATGAATCAGACAGAAGAGAAAGAAGATGAATCAGAGAGAAGAGAAAGGAGATGAATCAGAGAGAAGAGAAAGAAAATGAATCAGAGAGAGAAGAAAAAGAAGACGAATCTGAGAGAAGGGAAAGAAGATGAATCAGGGAAAAGAGAAAGAAGATGAATCAGAGAGAAGAAAAAGATGAATCAGACAGAAGAGAAAAAAAGATGAATCAGAGAGAAGAGAAATGAGATGAATCAGAGAGAAGAGAAAGATGAATCAGAGAGAAGAGAAAGAAGATGAATCAGAGAGAAGAGAAAGAAGATGAATCAGAGAGAATATAAAGAAGATGAATCAAAGAAGAAAAGAAAGTAGAGAAGAATAGAGAGAAGAGAAGAAGATGAATCAGAGAGAAGAGAAAGGGAGAGATGACTCGGAGAGAAAGAGAAAGAAAGATGACTCAGAGAGAGAGAAAGAAGAGAAAGAAAGAGAAAGAGGGAGAAAGAGAAAGAAGATGAAAAAGAGAAAATAGAAAGAAGATGAAGAAGAGAAAGAAGATGAATCAGAGAGAAGAGAAAGAAGATCACTAGTAGAGCGTACTTAGCCATAATGTCTATCAGAGATCAGATTAGATTAGAAGAATTAAGATGTTTCCAAATCATCCCGTTGAAGATCGATTCGAAAACTTTAGAAAGAACGGAGGTTAAAGCAATAATTTGACGATAGTTAGAGTATTGAAAGAAGTATCCCTTTTTGGTGAAGGTTGAATGAGGTCACGCTAAAAGCAGGGAGGGAAGGGCGGAGTGGAAAAAAGCAAACTGTTTACCGGGAGGAATACCGTAATGAATATACTCCTTCGTAGTGTTAAACTAAGTGAGAAATTATGCTGTTAGGCATAAGTGAGTTTGAGGTGCTTAGAGAAGGAAAAACAGCACCCGAATCATTAAGAGTGGAGTTAGAGGGAAGAGTTTGAACGAAGTGTTCAGTTTTAGCAGAAGGTAAAATGGTAGTTGCACCATAGAAAGATAAGAGTGAAGAGGGAAGGTATATATATATATATATATATATATATATATATATATATATATATATATATATATATATATATATATATATATATATATATATATATATATATATATATATATATAATCTACCGCAATATACAACTGAAACAGAAGACTAAAAGAAGAACATGCCCTATGAAGAAAGTGAGAGCTGTTCGGAGTCAAGAAAATTTACTCTAGGGTTTCACAAGACTTCGACGATGGACCCTCACTGTGGTATCTCGTCAAAACCCCCTCACAAAACCTCGTCATTCACTCCTAATATATATATATATATATATATATATATATATATATATATATATATATATATATATATATATAACAACAAATATATATATATATATATATATATATATATATATATGTATATATACTATATATATATATATATATATATATAATATATATATATATATATATATATATATATATATATTGTTAAAGTGCGTTAATAAAACCTGTATACGTCTCCGGAGTCCGAATATCTGTATGAGAGTTTTTCCTACCAAATCCCTTTTTGTAATATAGAAACAATCCTTTATGGTAAATTTCTATACATGTTATCCAAAGTTTCAAATAACTTGCAAGAGAGAAAGAATTGACAAATATTTTATGAAGTAAAATATTATTATTATTTCTTCTTCTTCTTCTTCTTCTTCTTCTTCTTCTTCTTCTTCTTCTTCTTCTTCTTCTTCTTCTTCTTCTTTCTTCTTCTTCTAATAACTTATAATAGGTTTGATATTCACGGCTTAGGGCGTATCCGTTCTAAGAAGGTGATCTCATCGATGATAATGAGTAGGAGGAATAATCCAAAAACAAAACAAACTTCCTGCACTGTGATGTTTGCCGCTTAGAGACAGATCTATTCTAAGTGAGCAAACTCATGTGCCACATTAAATAAGTAAAATATTATAATAATGCTAGAAAAAAGTAGAGACCAAGATGTTAATTATACATAAACAGATCTATTTTAATACAGTTGACACATCCAACGCAATAAATAAACAAAATACTTCGATCACTTTGAGTAGGAAAAATAATCCGAGAACAAACTTTCACAAACCTGTAGAACTATGATATTTGCTCGCACAACTTTACAAATTTGCGAACATAAAGCAAACTTAAAAAACAGATACTAGTAATCCACATTTAAACTTTAAAAAAAAGCTAAAAAACTGTATGTGAGAGTAAATATGTGTATTAGTATATAAATTAAATACGTAAAAATTAAAAAGGTAGAAAGGTAAGACACTAAAAACTTATCTTAAGATTCCGGTCGGTTGAAAGATTACGTTATTTAAATTTCCATCTGAATCCTCTTGAAAGCGTTTATTCGTAAGTATTTATAATTAATTAAAACCACTAGAATAATATGACATTAAAATACTGATGCACTTAGAAGAAAATAAAACAACACTCTAATAGCACAAATTAAAAATAAAACACAAATACACAGCAGAGCAAACACGAACACAATCTTCTACTTTGAAAACTAAAGCCATCTTTGCATGCCATTTTTGAAATAGCAGACGTAGATGATGTTTAGGTACAGAAAAAAAGAACCTTCTCAACAACAAGAGACAGAGGAGCATCACTGATAATAGATCAAAAGAATGAACGGTGGCGTCTAAAGCCGTTGCTATCCTAGAGAACGACCGGAAAAGAAATCATAGAGGGAAGCTCAAGAGAAGGATTGATATCGTAAGAGAAAGTTTAGGAATCAAAGCTCTGACCTGACTCTATCAGATGCATCTGATATATCTAGCTTTGTCAAAGAAGCTTCACCAAATGCGAATAGTGGAGGAAAAAGAATCAGAGAGAAGAGAAAGAAGATGAATCAGAGAGATAAGAAAGAAGAAGAATCAGAGAAGAAAAAGAAGATGAATCAGAGAGAAGAGAAAGAAGATGAATCAGAAAGAAGAGAAGAAGATGAATAAGAGAGAAGAGAGAAAAAGATGAATCAGAGAGAGAAGAGAGAAAGAAGATGAATCAGAGAGAAGGAAGAAGATGAATCAGGGAGAAGAGAAAGAAGGAGAAGAAGAAAAAGAAGATGAATCAGACAGAAGAGAAAGAAGATGAATCAGGGAGAAGAGAAAGAAGATGAACCAAAGAGAAGAGAAAGAAGATGAATCAGAGAGAAGTGAAAGAAGATGAATCAGAGAGAGAAGAGAAAGAAGATGAATCAGAGAGAAGGGAAAGAAGATGAATCAGGGAGAAGAAAGAAGATGAACCAGAGAGAACCATGATGAAAGAAAAGAGTAACCATGAACCAGAGAGAAGAGAAAGTTAACCAAAATGAGAGAGAAGAAGAAGATAGAGGAGAAGAAAAGGAATGAGAGGTGAATCAGGGAGAAAGAGAGAAAGAAAGATGAATCAAGAAAAAGAAAATGAAGATGAGCCAAAGGGAAAGAAAGAAGATAGATGAGAAGAAAGATGAATTAGAAGGGAAGAAAATGAATCATAGAGAAGAGAAGAAGATGAATCAGAGAAGCAAAAATGAATGTAAAAGGAATAAATAAAGAAGAGCAATCAAGAAGGAAAGATGAATCAGGAGAAGAGAAGAAGATGAATCAGAGGAGAGAAGAAAAGATGGATCAGGAAGAAAGAGACTGAATCAGAGAGAAATGAGATGGAATTAGAGAGAAGAAAAGATGAATCAGAGAGAAGAAAGAAAGATAAATCGGAGGGAAGAAAAAAGATTATGAATCAGAGAAGAGAAATGAGATGATTAGAGAGAAGAGAAAAGATGAATCAGAGAGAAGAGAGAAAGAGAAGAAAAAGAAAGGAGAAAGAAGATGAATCAGAGAGGAATAGAAGAAGAAGAAAAGAGAAATAAAAAGAATGATAGAGAGGTATATGTAAGAAGAATTAGAGAGAAGGATCTATCAGAGAGAGAGAGAGAAGAAAAATGAATCCACAGAGAAGAGAAAGGAGGTCCAAGAAACAGAGAGAAGGGAAAGAAGGTCGTCAAAGCAGAAGAGACAGAGAGAGATAGAGAGGAAAAAGGTTCATCAGACAGAAGTCAAAGGAGATGAATCAGGGAGAAGAGAAAGAAGATCAGAAAATGAAGATAGACCAGGGAGAGAAAGAAGATAGATAGAAAAGAAAGAAGATGAATCAGAGAGAGGAAAGAAGATGAATCAGGGAGAAAGATGAATCAGAGAAGAGATAAAATGATCATGAATCAAAGAGAAGAGAAAGAAGATAAATCAGAGAGAAGAGAAAGAAGATAAATCAGAGAGAGAAGAGAAAGAAGATGAATCAGAGAGAAGGGATAGAAGATGAATCAGGGAGAAGAGAAGAAGAGAGAAGAGAAACAAGATTAATGAACCAGGGAGACAAGAGAAAGAAGATTAGTCAGAGAGAAGAAAAGAAGATGAATTAAGAAAGAAGATTACTGAATCAGAGAGAAGAGAAAGAAGATGAACCAGGGAGAAGAGAAAGAAGATGAATCTGACAGAAGAGAAAGAAGAAGAATCAGAGATGGGAAAGAAAATGAATCATAGAGAAGAGAAAGAAGATGAATCAGAGAGAAGAGAAAGAAAATGAATCAGAGAGAGAAGAAAAAGAAGACGAATCAGAGAGAAGGGAAAGAAGATGAATCAGGGAGAAGAGAAAGAAGATGAATCAGAGAGAAAAGAAAGAAGATGAATCAGAAAAGAGAAAGAATAGAGAGAAGAGAAAAATGAATCATAGAGAAGAGAAGAAAGATGAATCAGGAGAAGAAAGATGAATCAGAAAGAAATAGATCAATTAGAAGAAAAGGTGAATCAGAGAAAGAAAGGAGATAGATATAAGGGAGAAGAAGATGAATCAGAGGAGAATAGAAAATTACTGAATCAGAAAGAAGAGAAAGATTACTGAGCCGGAGAGAAGAGAAACTAGATAACTGAGTTGGAGAGAGGAGTAAATAGCTGTAAAGAAGAGCAGGACAGGAGACAAGGGAAAAAAGGAAAGAAGATGAATCAGGGAGAAGAAAGAAGATGAATCAGAAAGAAAAAGATGAATCAGACAGAAGAGAAAGAAGATGAATCAGAGAGAAGAGAAATGAGATGAATCAGAGAGAAGAGAAAGATGAATCAGAGAGAAGAGAAAGAAGATGAATCAGGGAGAAGAGAAAGAAGATTAATCAGTGAGAGAGAAGAGAAAGAAGATGAATCCAAAGAGAAAGGAGAAGAAGGTGAATCTGAGAGAGAGAAAGAATGAATGGGGAGAAGAGAAAGAAGATGAATCAGAGAAGAGAAAGAAGATGAATCAGAGAGAAGAGAAAGAAGATGAATCAGAGAGAAGAGAAAGAAGATGAATCAGAGAGAAGAGAAAGAAAATGAATCAGAGAGAGAAGAAAAAGAAGACGAATCTGAGAGAAGGGAAAGAAGATGAATCAGGGAAAAGAGAAAGAAGATGAATCAGAGAGAAGAAAAAGATGAATCAGACAGAAGAGAAAAAAAGATGAATCAGAGAGAAGAGAAATGAGATGAATCAGAGAGAAGAGAAAGATGAATCAGAGAGAAAGAAAGAAGATAACCATTCAAATAAAGTAAGATGAATCAGAGAGAATATAAAGAAGATGAATCAAAGAGAAGAGAAAGAAGATGAATTAGAGAGAAGGAAAAGAAGATGAATCAGACAGAAGAGAAAGAAGATGAATCAGAGAGAAGAGCAAGGAGATGAATCAGAGAGAAGAGAAAGAAGATGAAACAGAGAGAAGAGAAAGAAGATGAATCAGGGAGAAGAGAAAGAAGATGAATCAGAGAGAATAGAAAGAAGATGAATCAAAGAGAAGAGAAAGAAGTTGAATCAGAGAGAAGAGAAAGAAGATCACTAGTAGAGCGTACTTAGCCATAATGTCTATCAGAGATCAGATTAGATTAGAAGAATTAAGATGTTTCCAAATCATCCCGTTGAAGATCGATTCGAAAACTTTAGAAAGAACGGAGGTTAAAGCAATAATTTGACGATAGTTAAGAATATTGAAAAGTATCCCTTTTTGGTGAAGGTTGAATAGAGGTCACGCTAAAAGCAGGAGGGCAGGTGGAAAAAAGCAAACTGTTTACCGGAATACCATGTGAATATACTCCTTCAATGAGTGTTAAACTAAGTGAGAAATTATGCTGTTAGGCATAAGTGAGTTTGGGAATTCTTAGAAGGAAAAACTCATACCAGATATTAAATTATTAGGGTTCGGGGAAGAGTTTGAACAGAAGTGTTCAGTTTTAGCAGAAGGTAAAATGGTAGTTGTACAATAGAAAGATAAGAGTGAAGAGGAAGGTATATATATATATATATATATATATATATATATATATATATATATATATATATATATATATATATATATATATATATATATATATATATATATATATATATATATATATATATATAATCTACCGCAATATACAACTGAAACAGAAGACTAAAGAGCAACAATACCCTATGAAGAAGAGCGGTGAGAGCTGTTCAGGTCAAGAGAATTTACTCTAGGGTTTACAGACTTCGACGATGGACCCTCACTGTGGTATCTCGTCAAAGTAAGGCCTCAATTATTCCTCTATTATATATATATATATATATATATATACTTATATATATATATATATATATATATATATATATATATATATATATATATATATATATATATATATATATATATATATATATATATATATTGTTAAAGTGCGTTAATAAAACCTGTATAAGTCTCAGGTCCAATATCTGTGTGAGTTTTCCACCAAATCCCTTTTTGTAATATAGAAACAATCCTTTATGGTAAATTTCTATACATGTTCCCTGACACAATTTATGCACACTATCTATTATAAGCAATTCATATGCTCTCATTTAGCTGGCAAGGACATTGTCGGAACTGAAAAGTAAACTGCACACTCAGATTTCGAGAGGAGAAAACATTTTTCCTAAGTTACGCAACTAACTTCCATGATATTGCATTCGCTGAACTTTGCCCTTTATGCCAAAGAGTAGAGGGTGAGACTCCCAAAATGATTGTCTTACGAGTGTATTAGCTTATTCGCCATTCCATTATAAACATTTTTCAGCCTGCGTGCATTTAGATATAAGCTAGGTCCCCTCCACAATGTAAATTACTCAGTGTACAATACATTTTTCGCATGCAAAGTATTATCCTTTACAGTTATGTTTAGGCTTGTCCTTTAAAAAGCAACTATTTCGCAATATGGAATTTACACAAGCAGTCTAGAAGAATAATTGTAGACTTTTAATCCGAGTGTTGTATCTTTCTTTCTGATCGATGCCCAGAATTCTAACTTTCCATCTACTTTCAAAAGACAATAGTCGCTGCCAAATGGCATATCAATGACAATGACATATTCGAGACAATCGCTGTTCAAAAAGCCTTGTTAAAAATATTGAACACAATATAGAGAATTCAATTTAAAGGACGATATCAACAACCATACATCGGCTTTGGGGCCATTAGATTTCCTTTCTTCTCACCTAAATGCTATACAACTTCCACTTCAACGTGAGATTGGCATAATCCTTTGATTCCTTCTTTTGGTTTACCATACAATAAACGTTTCTGTGATCTTCCAACTAACTTCGCCTTTCACCGACCACACAACCTCCTCGTAAAAAACATAAACGATAGTCGATTAGTTGGCGAAAAGAGTCACTTGATTAAAGATAAGTCCGAGAAATTTACAGGCTGCACAGGAAAACAATTCTCCGACCCTTCCAAAAATTTCCTCACACAGATAAAAATGGTCGACTTGTCCACATCTTGGTACGGTAATAATGCCAAAGACAATCCCCAAAAATTATTTGAATGGGCTAGTGAAGGCAGATAATTTATCGCACAAGGACAAATTGTACTCTCCAATGTATTAACACAATTAAATTTTCGCTTCTTATAGAAAATATATTTGCATAATCGTACTAATTGCCTTGTACTACCTATTAACACTCCAACATCCCAAGGCGACCTACCTGCCATGAATAACAAAATATCCCAAACATTACAGCACTTGACTGTTCCAAAAACAACAAAAAGCCCCTGCCAAACATCCCACACACTATTTACTTACCACAAAACTCATTATTCCCAGCGCAAGCCTCCATGAGCAATCCTCGTAGATATATGCAACCGACATGTATTGCTCCATTTACGCATCAATGCATAGTTAGCCACTCTTCCCTAGAGCAGTCTTACATCTACTCTCCGGCAACTATTTGCGACATGAAGAAACGGTTCTCCCGACCCACTCTTTCATTGAAATCTAAAAACTCATCCTCCTCTAACCGATTTTCAAATCCTCACCCAATCGAAATGTCCCTTTTTCAAAGACTTACAAAAACCTCCACCATACCCGTATCCTCCGAATTTTCTTACTAGATCCCAAACACTCCCGTGCTCCTTCCAAGAAGCCGAATTCAACAGCCTCAATTCACAGTCGCAGCAGACTCTCACCCCTCCCCTGAAACAAGGTAATTACGGAGTCATGCGTTAGTGCCCTTTTGTTGTCATTTTTGATGAACCCAAATGATACTTAAGTCAATGCATGTTTACGTGTCGAGAACACGTCTCCATGCACTATTTATGAGAGGGTTAAAAGAGAATATTCTCTACGTCCTTTCTCGCAGCAAACAATCCTCAGGAAGAGTCTCACCACGAAGACCCTTCTCAGCGCATCTTAAAACATAAACAGTACATGGATCTTTTTTCTTTGTTTTTTTTTCTCCTCTTGCTCTATTTTTTTTCACACCAACCCAGGGAAATCAATATTAAAGATAATATGTGATTAACAAGTAACATCTTGGAAACAACGACCTCAAAGATGTCATTTCAAAGAAACAGTCATTGCACAGTTCTAGAAATAAAAATTTTGAATTTTTAAAATAGATAGAGAAACTATAAAATTAAACACTAGAAAGATTACTAGGAATTAAGTAATAATCTAAGGCAATTAACGACCATATACTAAACAAACAAGCTACATTGCATTCGTGTTTTTCTCTCTTCAACATGCTTGCTCAACTTTCCTGGATATCATATTCTCTCGTTCTCAAACTGTTGCTTCTATCTTCCTGTCTAACAACAACTCTTTTAACTTCAATAATTTACTGATTCCTCATGGCTGCAATTTGTTGTTTCTGAAAGGGTATTAGTGTTCATAGTATCTTTTTTGACACTCTTCCTCAATATACCATACATAATTAGGGATCTCCTATAGTTTAATATCTCCGGATACTTATCAAAGGACCCACACGAAATCCGTTCTATGCAGTTTCTTCTTAGTAGGTCTCATTGCATCTAAAACCTGTCTATACTACGATCCATTGGGACTTTCCTCTCTTAAAAGAATTTAAATCTAATTTTTAAAGAACACTATTTTTTTTTTGTTTCTTTTGGTTTTGTTTTTATTTACAAATTACTTAGCAATATCACTGCGATTGACCTTCAGGTCATCTCATCTCGTTTAGCTTGACTAGGCAGCATACTTATTCTGAATTACTTACAAAAGTTTTCTGACTCTCAAATATCGATACCATTTCAAGCGTTCATCAACTTTACTATGCTTTTACTGCTCTCCTATCTTACATATTCCCCAATATTACTGTAGTCACTGGTTCCTCCCATGGAGAAACAACCAATATTATGCTTACATTATGTTAATGTAACAACGTCATAACAAACCTGAAACAACTTTACTGTTTTTTTATTTCTTCTCTTTTTATGGAACCATACTCTTTTGGTATAATATAATATAATGCTATTAAGGTATACTTTCGATCAATAAGATAGCTAAATTATCTCCATTTCTATACCGTCATTACAATTTTCTGTAAACATAAATCTTATTTTGTTAACTTTAACTTTCTTTTTTTCAAATTTTAGTATTTCCAGTGTTGATTTAATTTTGAACTTCAAAGGTATATAGTTCCTGATATTTTATCTATGTTTCTGTCCAAGTTTTTTCATTTTGCTATTAATTTTTCTTAAATCGCTAATTTTATCTTGCTGTTAGTTATACCCTTCATATTGCCCTTCCCTCACTGTCTTTCTTAGTTAATGCACTACTGCATGACTGGTTCCATGAAACATTATTGCCAGATTCTTAGAAAGCATTTCGCACTCTTTGCGTATTGTATACTTTTAGTTTTTTTAATTTGTAATGAAAAGTTTTGTTAACACTAATAAATTCTATTAAATTATTTATTATTATATTATCACTTTCTCATGCATTATTTTTTTATCCCTATCATTATCATTCCAATTCATTCCGTATTCTTATTATTTTATTATTATATATTATAATTATATTATTAATTATTATTATATTATTATTATTATTTATTATTAATCTTAACTTTATTATTATTTATTTAATATTATTAATTTATTATTCTTATTAATTTAGCAATGTTATTATTATTTATTATCTTATTATTATTATATTATTATTATATTAAATTTGATTTTCGATGAAAAAAAAAAACTTGACATATATTTTTCAAATACATCTATTATCTATCGTGGATTTCAAGTGACCTGCAAAACAGCTCAAATATTAAAACATTCAAGCATTCATTCATTTATTAAATTTCACTTGATGTTTGGCTTAAGTTTTTTTTAATTAAAAATGAGATTCTTTTTATACGAATGAAATTTACGCTTCAGGATTTTGAAAAGTAAAATTTTATAATACTAGCAATGTCAACTGTAGGAGGGGATTGTTGATCCTGTTCGTCTATGTCTTTTTCTTTTGGCCATTAGTTTGGACTTTGGGTTTATTCTGTGTTGCTATTAATTGGGTTCTTAAAGTGTTATTTGTGGGTCCACATAGAGGTAAGTTACATCTATTCTTCTTCTTTGCAATTAAATTGACACCCAACATAACTTCTGTAATCCTCCGAAAATACTATGTCGAGTATAAAATAGAGGAACTGACTCGTCTCGGGTTTTGTTTATCCTTGATATTGTACACTTTTCTTTTTGATCCTCTATACGTTTTTTAATTATGTTTAATTTTTGCTCTTCTTTAGAAAAGTTTTTTCAAGTTTAAATAATTTAGTAAATAAAAAGTGTCTTATATCACATATGTCGAATGTGAATTTTATTTGAAAGTTAATATGTTTTTTTATAGTTTTTGGTCCTGAGGATGGGAACAGCTTGATTTGTATGGGTATGCATTTATTAATAAGTTTTTTGTTATTTTGTTTTAAAGATTCCCTCACGCTCTAGTTATGTTTTTTATAGGAGTTTCGTGAATTAGGGTTGTAATAATTGATTAGTTTATATATTTTCTGTGTTTATTATTTTGAGAAATCATATAGTGGTATAGAACCGGGTATTTCTTGTATTCTTTTTACCACATTTTACTGTCTCTTTGAACTCTTTTCATGTTTAAACATATAGTAAGATATCTTCTGAGTGAATGGCCAGTTTTTATTCCTTTAACATCTTCAATAATGAAGTTTTATGGGAGGACTAGGTTGTTTAAGTCTTCTATGAAATTTTGGTTTTAAGGATTTGATTTTCAAATGACAAAAGGTGTCATCGCGTAACTGTATTCTTAAATTTAGGTCTTTGCGGATTAAATGTTTGTGTTATTCATTCATAATTTTGGTTTGTCAGAGAGAGAGATGTTAAAGATAACGGTCAAGCGTTTGTCCCCAATGCAGTCCAGAACGTAAATCACTGTATTGGTGAGAAGGTTGTCGTTAGTTACAGAATTAAGAGGGTTCTCTGTAGTTACAGATATGGCTAAGAGCTTTACTTGAGAAATAGGTTTTTTTCTATATTAGGTTGGTTGGTGTATCGTCTGATTTCATAAGAACTTCTTTTAATGTATTGATTTCGGTTTGTGGCTATTGTTCTGTCTGTTTGAATTGGAACTGGTAGTTGAAGCAGAACTTTCAACATCGAGACGACATCTATAGGGTGTAGTTGGTGGGATCTTTTTATTATTATTAGGTATTTTATTTATTTATTAGTGATATTTCTTCTCTGTATTGTATTATTTATTATATTATATTATTATATTGTATTAATTGATTTATTTATATATTATTATTATTTATTATTTATGTATTATTATTATTATTATATTATATTTTTTTATTATTATTATTATTATTTACTTATTATTTATTGTTATTATATTATTATTTATATTTATGGTTGGAGTATTATTATTATTATATTAATGATTTTGGTGGATATTTTGAAAGTTAGAGTATTTTATTATTGATTATATTTTAATTATTATTTAGTATAAATTATTATTATTATCGGTTATTATATGATTATATATTATAATATTATTAATTTGAGTTTAATATAATTTATTATTATGGCTATTATTTCATGAAAATTTGTGAGATTATTATTATTATTATTTATTATTAATTTATTATTTTATTTATTTATTATTATTTTTGAGTGGATTATTGGGAGATTATAGTGGTGTCTTGTATTGATTATTATGGTAGTATTATTTATTTGAATATGTATTTTATTATTATTAGTTTTACTTTTGAATAATTTATTGCAATGTTATTTCCAAAATAATTATATAACCAATAAATTGAGAGAGATTTATTTAATTTTCACTAATGTTGATTATTTATTATTTATTCTATTTATTACTTTATTATTATTATTATTATTATTATTATTCTATTATTATTTATTATTTATTATTTATTATTTATTCATTTATTTAGTTAGAATACATTTTATTTATTATTATTTAATTTATTATGTTCTTTATTGTTATTATTATTGTTATTATCTTGTTTTATTATTATTTTCTTGTTTTTTTAATTATTATTATTATATTATTTATTATTATTATTTATTTATTATTTATTATTATTTATTTATTATTATTATTTTATTATTATTGAATGATTATTTAATTCATTATTATTTTATTCAAGGGTTATTTGAATCAAAGTTTTTTTAGATTATTTTATTTGTATTTTATTATGGATTTATATATTATTATTATTATTATTATTATTATTTATTATTTATTATAATTATTATTTACTTATTTATTTATTTTATTATTATTATTAATTATATTTAATATTATGATTCTTATTTATTTTTATTTTTTTTTATTTTGAATATCTTTCAATGTATTAAATTCATGTTTAAAAATAATAATATCAAGTATTGTGATATTATTATTATTATTTTATTATTAATTTTATTATTTTAATTATTATATTATATTATTAATTTATTTATTATTATTATTATTTCTTTTATAGTATGTATTATTATATATTTGAATATCTTTCAATTTAATTAATAGACATTTTAAAAATATGAAAATAGTACCATTATTTTTAATGATTATTATTTTTATTTTTTATTAGTTTAGTATTAAATTTATTTATTATATTATTATTATATTATTTATTATATATTTATTATTTATTATTATTATTATTATATATCTAATATCTAATTTTAGTTATATATTTATCGTTATTATTATTATTACTTTAAAAACTTTAGCAATATATTTTTTATATTTTATCACCACAATCGCGAGAAATCTATTATATTAATATATTTATATAATATTTATTTATTATTTTATCATTATTTATTTTTTTAATTGATTATTTATTATATTTATTATTTATTTATATTTTATTATTTATTATTATATTTATATTGTTATGATCTATTATTTATATGGGGAGAGAAAGAGTAAAATAAGCAGATGTGTGGAGAAAGCCGGGTGTTTAAACTACGTTGAAGCGTCCCTTTTTTGGGGACGTGGATGCCTAGTTATCTGTGGATAGATTGGTCATTTCCGGTTTATGTTGTTAACTCTTAGCAACGCGGAGTCCATACGTTCGATATCCCGTCTGGACGAAGGGAATAAACGCTTTCTGTGGAGCTCAGTTGCGTGAGTGGATAGTTAGTTGAATGTAGTCTAAATGGAAGATTGTTACTCCTCTCTGTCAGTGTCGGATTCCGAACGTTGGTGCTCCGGTTTTGCTGAAAATTTCTAACACAACCGGATCGCTCCTATTGCGAGCTGATTGCTATCTGTGCACGTTCTCCATACAGAAAGATATCGCTTCTATATACTATTTAGCAAGCTCAAAACAGTCCTTATTTATTTAATTATTTATGTAGTGATAAAGTTGATATACGTTTTCCGTCATAATAATTACTATTTGCTTTATTATTCAATTATTTAGCTTATTACTTGAACACAACTATTAAAACTTATGTATTCTTATAATTGTATTATTTATATTTTTATTTTATTTTATATTATTATGTTATGATATGATTTTATTTTGATATCTGAATTGTTGATATTTTTCTTAAAGTGCATTATTTATTATTATTTATATTTTTTAGTTAGAGTGATAAGGTTCCAAAAAATACTGTAAATCAAGCTTCCCACTCGACTGTTAACCAAAAAGAATTTTCCTAATGATTGATTATTTATTTTATAATGATTCAAACGAATGAATTAATATATTATTATTATTATTAATTATTATTATTATTATTATATTATTGATTATTATTATTATTATCATTATTATATTATTAGTATTATTATATTGTAGAAATTAGAGAGTAGGGTCATCTTAGAGCATTAATTTAATGTTGTAGGAGTTGGGGCACTTGTAGATAGAATCGAGCTGGTTAATACGGGGGTAGAGATATTAGCTTGGTATTGAAGTGAATTTGAGATGATTGGTAGAGATTTGGTGTTTAAGCATGTGTAATATAAATCTTCTATTCACATTGCGATATTTTCTTCTCGCGTTTCTTCTCTTAACTTTATATTGTATTGATTATTCCTATTATTGATATTATTATTTTTTACTTTAATTATTTATTTATTTTTAGGGTCTGTTAGTATCGGATTGAGTTTACGTTTGTTTATTGTATAAGATGTTTGGTATGGACTGCATAATACGATATTCGTATTATTTTTATTGTTTAATATTTCTTTATTTCATATTATATTTATATTTATTTTTTTATTATTAATTTTATGATTATTATTATTATTATTACTTATTAATTATTATTATTATTATTATTATTTATTAGTTAATAATTTGAATGCATGCGTTAAGTTGCGTAACGGAAATTCTCTTTAATAAGATGTACAAATTTTTGTGAAAAAATCCTAGAAGTGTCGAAGATTTATTAATATTGCAAATTTAATTATACCATGTGCAAGATAACATTTTTGCAATTGTTACATCTTAACTGTTAAGAAGTATTCATAACATGTACGAAGATTTTCTTAATTTATTTTAGGCTATATTCAAAATGATTAATTCCCTCGATGCTTGTCGGTACTCAGCGATTAACTTTTTCTTATGACTACATTTTTTTGACTTCATATATGTGATAGAGTGCATGTATTATTGTTTTTTTTTAGGCTTGGCTCAGGATATTGAAGGGATAGCCATATATTGTTGAGAGGCCAGGTTGAAAATAATAAAGAGGAGGGTGGATATCGATCTCTTTACTTTTTAAAAAAATGAGATTTTGGCGATAAGCGACAAATATGTAGAATTCTCTCGAAGATCTGACGACACTATATAGATAGTTATTTTATGCGTGGTTTTCGCTGTTGGTTTGAATAAAATCTATTTAAGTAACTGACATTATTTCAAATTAAATAGCAGAGTCATGGATAATTGTGTTCTTGTATATTTTTGATATCTATTAAAAATTCTTTTTCTTGATTATTTTTATATATATTTTTTTTTATCAATAATCATGGATTGTGGAGAGAGAAGGTAAGAATTGCTCTGTGAATAGTTCAACATTGATCTCTGAAGGTAACATGAATTAGTTTCCGCATTGGTTTTGCGTTGAAGGTGTCGAAATGGTCTTTTATGCAAATGTAGATTCCGGTTGCTCTAGACTTTGGAATGATTAATTAAATATAGCCGTTAACCTCAACGGCTTATGGGGCCTAATTACGGATTAAGATTAAGATATAATCAACTTTTAATCGATCCATATATGGAGCAATACTTGAGGTTGAGATGAAATGCTTTTGTAATTCAAGACAGAAATATTCGGATCATTATCCCTGTCTTGTAAACATTCCGTAATCGATTATAATACTCAAACTCTTATTACCACTATAAAATAAGGCGTGATGAGAAAACTTGCGTGCGAATTTTTAGAAATAAAATAAATGAGTTTTTAGATATCGATGTTTTCCATACATACAAATATTGAGGAGATGAGACATCATACTATAATTTTATCTGCTTTTAGATCTCCCTACATTTTATTCACGAGGCTATACATGATTCTTTCTCCCAATAAAAACCAAAATCTAGGCCCATCAAGGCTTAAGATTCCGTTGGATTAACAACTAGTAATATATTAAACTCAATAAACCAAAGCAATAAACTTATTCTAGTATCGAAAATTTATATATAATAGTGCGTCATATGTATGTTGTTCTTTGTCAATTATATACTCAATATATTAATCGTATCTCTCAATCTATTTTAATAAATTCGTCTTGAAGAAAGCAAGAGGAGCGAAATATTTATATGGCAAGATAAAGTTCGATTGGAAAGGTTAGTCATATTGAAGTAATTCAAATCTTAACTATGGGTTTTTAACTTAACAAATTGTCAACAAAATATATAATCAACAAACAATCAAATCAGAAAACGAACTAAGATAAACAATAAGAGCGAGAATAGTAATTAAAGGACAAAAGGAAATTGCCGACTAAATCAATACAGCCTTTGTAAGCATGTAAGCATAACTTGCGGTAGGTCCAGGTCCTCCATAGTCAAACTACCGCATTTGTAGACCTTATTCATTTCGGGAGCGTGTTGGGCGTTCTCGCTCTCTTTTCAAAAATATTTGTGGCTTGAGAATGTCAAAACGATAATACATGAATAGCTAATAAATGTAGAGAAGGCGATCTTTTTACATTTCCATAAAAGTTCCACATATTATCGATAAACAATTGGCTTGACATAATTTGAGTCTCCTTTAGTAAAAGACCTTTTTCACATCTCCTTCACGAGCGGTAGAATTTTCGCCAGAATATTTTAAGTGATAAGATGTGG
>JABUQX010046734.1:7500-22500 GCA_015478945.1 Trachelipus rathkii
ATATAATATATATATATATAATATTATATTATATATATATATATATTTATATATATAATATATATAAATATATATATATAATATATATCTATATATATATATATATATATATATATATATATACCGTGGCTCAGTCGGTAGAGCGACGAGTCGCATGGCAAAGGGCCCGGTTCGATCCCTATTCCAGATCCTAGGTAACGAAATTACCTAGAGAAGTTCCTCCTTGAATAGGGCTATGCCCGTGAGGTGTGAACTTATATATATATAATATATATATTATATATATATATATATATAATATATAATATATATATATATATATTATATATATATATATATATATATATATATATATATAATATATATATAATAATATATTATATATAGACGAAATAAGAGCAACTAATTTAATCTTACAGACAAAACAGAAGTTGGCAAGTTTATGGAAGCAGTCTGTACTTGTCAATTAAAAGGGGGAGGGATAAATGATGTACAGAGAGACTTAAGTGTGGAGAACCTTCTTAAATATATGATGTACGACAAGTGGGGTGGAGATGAACAGGCAAGTAACGTTCCTCTTCTTCTTCTTCTTCTTCTTCTTCTTCTTCTTCTTCTCTTCTTCTTCTTCTTCTTCTTTCTTCTCTTCTTCTTCTTCTTGCTTCTTCTTCTTCTCTTCTTCTTCTTCTTCTTCTTCTTCTTCTTCTTCTCTTCTTCTTCTTCTTCTTCTTCTTCTTCTTCTTCTTCTTCTTCTGTAACGCTAAATACGACAAAATCCATCCACCAACAACACTTAACGAACTAAATATTAAAGTTAATAATTCAATAATTTACTCAACAACACCTAACAAGACTTGTAACAACGTTGACATTTTATTTCTTTGAACAGATCACATTTAAATCTCATCAATCACATTTTAAAATAGTAAAATATTTAATTCCTAAGCAACACTTTAACAACTTTTAACAACGTAAAACCTTTACTGATAGGAACAAATTTGTTCTAAGATATTGGATACATCCATCACATTAAATAAGTCATGATGACAAACAACAAACACATAGCAGACTATCCCTGAGTGGACTCTAAAGTCTTTGCTCTATAATTTTGTACTCCAAAGTCTTTGATCTATAATTTTGTACTTTAAAGTAATTTTGTACTCTAAAGTCTTTTAATTTTGCACTCTAAAGTCTTTGCTCTATAATTTTGTACTCTAAAGTCTTTGCTCTATAATTTTGTACTCTAAAGTCTTTGCTCTATAATTTTGTAAACTTTAAAGTTTTGCTCTATTAATTTTGTACTCTAAAGTCTTTGCTCATAATTTTGTACTGTAAAGTCTTTGTCTATAATTTTGTACCAAAAGCTTGCTCTTAATTTCTCAACATCTAAAGTCTTTTGTCTATATTTTGGTAACTCAAAGTCTTTGATGCTAATAATTTTGGCACTATAAGTCTTTGGCTCTACAATAATTTTGCACTCAAAGTCTTTGCTCTATAATTTTGTACTCCCAAAGTCTTTGATCTATATTTTGTACTCTAAAGTTTGTTCTATAATTTTGTAACTCTTAAAAGTCTTTGATCTAATAATTTTTGTACTCTAAGTCCCTTTGTTCTATTAAATTTTTGTTACTCTAGTCTTGCTCTATAATTTTGCACTCTAAAGTCTTTGCTCTATAATTTTGTGATCTAAAATCTTTGCTTTATAATTTTGTAATTCTTCATCTTTACTTTTAACAACATTTTATAAAACTGATTTTCATATATGTTATTAACATTTAAACTATTTTTCCAACAGGCGAAAGAAAATCTAAAGCAAGAAATGACAACTTGTTTCAATCGAGCACAAGGCAGTGGTTATCAGGTATTGTAGTAATTAAAATTAATTAAATTAATTAAATAATTAAATTTAAATAATTAAGTAATTAAATTTGCTTCTTAAAAGTAAAATACTTTAGGAAATATTTTATTACTAACCAGATTCGTTTGGAATAGTTATAGTTTAAAAATGTAACTATAAAGTAATTAGTATTTAATAAATTACTTATAAATTTAGCTGTAAAATATAAAAAAACTATCTATTTTATACGATGAACTTGACGGGTAGCTTGAAAGGGGTTAGGTGGCGAACGGGTGTAAGTTATAAAAGAAACATTTTGAGATATATGAGATTGAAAATAGGGTTGCAGAGCCCGGGAATTTTGCGGCATCGCATCGCATCGCACAGGGTAAAAGAATGACGCCACCGCAACCGCACACACTCTAGGTTTCAATGCGCACCGCAATCAGAGCACACACCGCAACCGCAACCTCCTATATTTTAAAATGCAACCGCATGGGGTAACTGGGATTTGTGTGGGGCACCGCACCACCAACGCCAAAAATGTGCGCACAGACACGCACTGCAACCGCGACCGCACTCAACGCACCTGTGCGTCGACCAACCCTAATTGTGACTATGGATGATTGCGATACTTATTGCCAACGATTCCGTTGGGCAATTTTTTTTGCATTGATGTATTATGTATGACATACCATGAATAGAATAAGTATTTTGATTTTGGATGTTTGATTAGGGGGTATTTTATTTTTCTATGTGATATTTTGGATCAGTACAACTAACCCTAACACTAACCTAAGCCTCCTAAACGCAACTTAGCCTAACTTAACCTAACCTAAAACTAACGCTAACCTAACTAACCTTAACTAACATAAGTTTAATATACAAAATTAGCAAAGTAAAAAAAAAATGGGCAACTATCTAAATTATAACACGTTGGCAACTCTTGTAAATATAAGGGTAAATATTACCAATAACTTACTAATATTTTGAATCCGGTGACTGAGAGTACAATGTTCCAAACTTATCACTATAAAAGTTTCAATGCTTGATATGATGACAACTGGGACTGACGGCTTGTGTTGTCCCATGCTTCGTATTTACTTTTGTTCAATTACAGCTCCTTTCTTTACCTCCCTCCCTATTGGTTATAGATATTGGCAATACTTGCAAATCAAAAAAAGAAGAAAAGAAAATATTCTTTTTTCATGTTACATCGAACCTAAGGCTCCATGTATGTTTGCATTAACTCTTTTAAATTAGGATTTTTTGGATTTTTTCAAACTGGCTGAGTACCACAAGTGTTTAGTTACATTTTATCTTGATGAATGTGAGAGGAAAGACGAGGAACCAGGATTTATCCTTGTAGAGACTGCAAAATTATTAACCGTTGGTGATGAGTCTAAATGTGCTCCTGTTAAACTTCCGCAAGATGTGAGTATAATAACTTGGTTCGCTTTTATTAAACTGATTTGTTAGCCTCATTTATCTCTCATTTTAAAAAGGGAGAATATAAATAAGGATTGTAAGAGGATGCTTAAGAGTTGAACGTTTAGAGACTAAAGCATGTTGTGGTCGATATGCCTCTTTTTGGGATCAACCTTTTTTTTTTTAAATGTTTCATACACCTACCGTAAATGACCACGAGAATAAGGAACCAATTATCTGGTTGGGGTAATAGTAGCTAAGCTAACTGTGATAAAATTCTTAATAGAAAAATATTCTTTTAAAAAGAACAAAAAAATAAAGCTCAATTGAGCACATAGATTACTTGTTGTCATACTGCTTTGGTGCTGTCCCTGTAATCAGATGTTTTGAATCTTAAGTTTTCATGGATCATGTCTTTTATCCCTGTCCATATCCATATCGCTATCGATTGCATAAATCCGAACACATTTGACAAAAATCAAAATTAAAAATGTATTCGTCAAAGTAAAAATCTGCTATTGTAATAAAAGGAGCTTTTCACACTCTTAAAAATAGTCTTTATAAAAAAAGTTTAAATCTATGCTACCTAACGTAACTTAAAATAACCTTACTTAACGTAACATAACCTTACATAACCTAACCAAACTTATTATTAAGGGTAGTAAAGTGTGTATTTCACTTTCGCATCGTTTTCAATAAACAGGACAAACAGGCAAGTTAAGTATAAAATTAGTAGAAGTGAAGAATAGTTCAAGACCTTTCCGCTATGAGCGCGCGCGGTCTGTCATTTTGTTCGGATAGGAGGAAGCGTGAAAGAAGAGAATTGAAATTTCTTATGCTCTCATAGGGACAGGGATAATGGGCATGATCTGTTTTCACATAGACTTTCACTCCATCTAAATGAATATAAGTTTAGAAGGTTATTTTTGTTAGAAGTTCAGGAAGATTATTTCAGGAGATTATTTTTGTTAGAAGTTCTAAGAATTAAGAATATTATTTTTGTTCATTCTATAAATTCAGCAGGTTATTTTTGTTATTGTTGAAGTTGTAAGTTGCAGTATTGTTATCTTAGCACTTCGAATTTAGCTAAACTTATTTAAATCTCTCTTAATATACATTGATAAATAAACCCATAACATAATAATTGACCTTAATCTTATTATCAAAATATTCAAATTTGGAAAATAAATAATTTATATTCTCAAAATATTCAATTTTTATAAAATTTACATTTCCAACTAAAATCAAAATTTTCTTTCAATTAGGCAAGTTAGCCAACTTCTAGCCAAATTTTTCTTTCAGTTAGCCAAATTAGTCAACTTCTTAACAAAATTTTTCTTTCAATTAACCAAATTAGCCAACATTTAACAAATTTTTCTTTCAATTACCCAAGTTAACCAACTTTTACACAAATTTTTCTTCCAATTACCCAAGTTAGCCAACTTTTAGCCAACTTTTTCTTTCAGTTAGCCAAATTAGTCAACTCTTAGCAAAATTTTTCTTTCAATTAACCAAGTTAGCCAACATTTAACAAATTTTTCTTTCAATTACCCAAGTTAACCAACTTTTAGTTAAATTTTTCTTCCAATTAGCCAAGTTAGCCAACTTTTACACAAATTTTTCTTCCAATTAGCCAAGTTAGCCAACTTTTACACAATTTTTTTTTCACTTAGCCAAATTAGCCAATTTTCTTTATTTCTTCTCCAGATGAAGCAAGTCAGAGATCGGTGTCTTAAGGAAGCAAAGACCAACATGACGAAAATGCCAGGTAAGTTTTATTTTATGGAAATTAATTAATACTTTTAAGGATTTATTAGCAATAAGTTTTAATTTTAAAATTAAAATATATATATAGTTTAAACTTAAATTTTGCATTTACAAAATGTAATTCAGCAAATTAACAGTAGTATTTCTCGATTTACACAACTGACGACCTGGCTGGTATGTGTCCACAAGGCACACTTCCCTTCCTTGCACAACACACACACACACACACATCACACACACACACACAACACACACCACACACACACCACACACACACACACACACACCACACTCTATATATTATATTTATATTATATATAGAGTTATATAGTAAATAATAATAATTATATAGGGATATTATATATATATATATTAAAATTATTTATATATATATATAGTATATATATATATATATATTATTACTTTTTTCATGTTTTGAACGTGTTTAACTCTATATATGAAAAAAAAAAACTTATTTTTCCCTGAGACAATATGGCGACCCTATATATCCCAAAAGCCGCGGCGACCCAAGTTTGGGTCGTGATCCAGACGCTTAGATTCCCTTGGTTCCAAGCAAAAAATTCCTATAGGATCCCATCCATTCCTATCTTAATTAAGATAGGAATGTATGGGATCCTATAGGAAATTTTTGCTGGGTTTAGAATTTAGACTATCGCTTCAAAGAGAGCTGTATATGTGGTACTATCCCAGATATGAGATGCAGATTCCATAGAAAGAATCAGCGACGCCCTTATACATATCAAGCAACTAGGTTAGTGTGAGATTATTCTGTAGGAGCTTCAGGACACTCAACTTTGATAGAGGTTTGTTGCTGAGAGAAATACTCTGATCTCTTTAGGAAATACCACGTAAAAAATGAAATGTCAATAACATTAGGTATGGAGGATGGGTTGAGTTATTTGATTTATTGCAGTTGGTCGAAGATTATGTAGGGTCAGGATTTGAGTACTCAGCAATTATGGGATGAGAAAGCCGGGTGCTTTAGAAACTATGCTTAAAGCGTTCTTTTTGGGGGACGTGGATGGCCTAGTGGTTAGAGCGTCCGGTTATTGTTACCTCTGCGACGTGGAAGTCCAATGTTCGAATCCCGCTGATGGAGAGTAAAATCTCCTGTGACATTCATTTAAAACGAAACGAAGTTTTGAGGCGTTGAAAACGACCATATTTAGGAGAAAAATAGGAGAAAAGTAGGAAGAAAAATAGGAGAAAGGAAAAAAAAAAGAGAAAGAAAATCGGAGTGAGAAGTTGCTGCAAGGGCACTTTCCCTAGCGTTATCTATTTGTGGCGGAGGTCCTGGAGTAGGACGACTTTTAAATTTAAAGGAGAAATGAAGAGTGGAGTCTGACATTAGAATGAATAGTTGATAAAATAATAGAATGATTACATGCTTGTTTCCTGTTACTTCTTGAAGGAGAATAATGTTTCAATTTTGAATCGCCATTTTGTCCTGTTGTCTTCAACAAAAGATCAGTCCTGTTTTTTATAACATCATTTTAAGTAATCAGCCAACTTAGGCTATGGAAGTAATTAGCCCAACTATGAACTAACCCGATTCAAGTGGTAGAGCTTCACTGCTAGGTTTGGTCTACTGGTAAAAACCACTACTGCATTACATCCAAATATATTAAAAGACTTGGGTATTATCAGAAGCACCTGATCCAAAACCTCTGGGGCATACCCGATGGGGTGTCATCAATCTCGATAGATTGGAGGTTATTCTTTAAAAGTAGAAAAAGAATAAGGAATAGAATAGAACCCTGAACATACCTATAAGACATCCTAGACTAAGGATCGCAATGAAAAATAATTTTTATTCGTTATTTATTCTACTATAAATTAATATTATATTTATCATTTAAGTGGAATAATCTTACTTCTCTTTATATTTTAACTATAATTAGTTTTAATATAACGCCTTGACAGTTAAAAGTTGATTAAATTATAAAAATTTTTTTTTACTCTAAGAATCTTCGACGACAACCAAATCCACATCCACATCCTCTAGTATGGGTGGTTCTGGGCAAGATATGAGATCAATGCAGGTTCTTAAACATTTTTGGATGGTGAGTTTAAATCTTTCATATATTAATATAATGTTTCAAATTTTTGGCAATATTTGTAAGTATATATATATATATATATATATATATATTATAGTATATAGTATATAGTATATATATATATTTTTATATATATATATATATTTATTATTTTTTTATATATATATATATATATATATATATATATATAGTATATATATATATATATATATATATGGGAGGTATTTGTATTTATACCTATATACTATATATATATAATATATATATATATACTATATAATATATATATATATATATATATTAATATATATTATAAATATATATATATATATATAATATAATGAATATATATATATATAGTATATATATATTATATATATATATATATATATGTATGTGTGTGTGTGTTTGTGCGTGTAAGTATTTTTATAAGTATATTTATTCCTTATTTAGGAGTATATGATGAAAGCAGTGGAGTGCTTCTTAACAGAGTTGAAAATGTTTGACACCCAAAAGAAAATAGTTGATGTCAACGGAATGACAGAATACGTACAGAAATTTGAAGGATGGAACCAAATTTCAAAGGTGGGACTCTTTTTTTTTTTTTTTTTTTTATTCTATTTTTACCTTTCCTATCTCTCCTTCTAAGTGAAATATCTTTGTTTAAAATGATTTTAATAAGATTTTTTTGGTGTGGTTTATATGTGTTTACATTTTATTTTAGGTAATTTCCGAAAAAAAAAAAATTTGGAAAAAATGTTAAATTTAGCTTTTTATGGCAACTTAACCTAACCAATTTTATGGCAACCAATTTTAATCTGACCTAACCTAACCTAACATAAAAAAATATATAAAAATTCTGGTTTCCAGAAAAAGTCTTTTCATTTTTTTTTTTTTTTTTGACATTACTTGAAATAAAATAAACCACAAACCACATAAACCACAAATAAACCACATATAAACCACAAAAATATCATCAGGAGAGAGACATGGTTATAGCAGCTATCAAAGAATGTGGAAAAGCTTATGAGAAAAATATCGATATGATGGATTCACATGAAGACCATTACGATGACGATCATAAAATGATGAATATGATGAATAATACTGAACACAAAGGAATGAATGGAACGATGAATAATACCGAACACCACGGAATGCATGGAGGAATGATGAATAATACAGAACACAAAGAAATGAAAATGCTAATGAAGAAACAATCTAAATTTGATAGATGCTCACGCCAAAATTCGCAAGAGATTTGCGGCATTAACAGTAGAAACAATCTAAATTTGATAGATGCTTCACGCCAAAATTCGCAGAGATTTGCGGCATTAACAGTAAGTTTTTTTTTTCTTAGGATAAGTTTCTTATAATACTAATAATAATTTAAAAAATTCCAATCAATTTAAATTTTTATTGATTATTTTATATTTGACCTCCAAAAATCTAACAAGCTATTATATGTTCAATGTTCTTCAGAGCATTTTGAAAACATTTTTGTGCAAAAGTAAAAAAAAAAAAATATGGTTGGTAATTCTTCATCCTTTCGCATTTAGTCCAAAAACGTTGGACATCTTCAGAGGTAATTTGATGAAGATCCTTAATAACCACCTAAGCCAGATATGTGACTAAAAAATATAAGTGAAATTGTGATGTACAAAATTGTGATATACAAGTCTATAATAGAAGTTAAATTAATAAAATAGAAGTGTGAAATTATGATATGAATACCAACATAGTTAAAATCCTAATAAAATCCATGAACGCCTTCATTTGGATCATAATATGACAAATATTAGAGATACACATTATATATGGTATATGGCTAAAATAATAAATAATTAAATAGTGGTAATATTGAGTAATAGTTGATGAATTATATAATTTATTTAATGGATCAATTATAATTATTTTATGTATCAAGGTAAAAATTATATTATTATGCTCCAATTATTAATTTTTCCAGGTAAGGGTATAATGATTAATTAAATAACCAAAATAGGGTATAGGGGTGCTCTATCATATAGGAATTTTAGTGAATAGTAATTAATCATTAATACAATAGAAGTGCCTTGACATCGGTAATATTGAACAATTAATAATATGTAATTTCTTTGTGTAAATTCACTTAGTATATATATAACATATAATATATGATAAAAATAATATAATATAATGTATAATAAGAAGAGACCTAATTATACTACTTATATATCATATACTGGAAAATGAATATAAAATATAAAAAATAAACGTTATAGCTTAAGTTACATCTCACAATATATATCACATTAGTACATATATTAATAATATCTGCTAATTTAAGATTATAAGATAGTATTAATATTCAATTCAAATAATATACTCAATAATTATATACAAAATTCAACTAATATATAAAATTGGGTGATTGATTATAATAATATACATTAAGCTTCACTTATATTATACATTATCATTCTATATTAAGTATAGGGAGTTACTGTATATTTCATTTTTGGGGTGTTTAACATTACCTTAATTATACCTATATACTACTATAATATATATTATAAAATTAAATATATATATATATATATATATATATATATTATAATCTTTCTCACACATATATATACTCTATATATAATATATATATATATATATATAGATAATCATGATATAGATTAGGGTTTACTAGATAAATTATTTTTGCCAGCAAGCACTGATATAGAAAAACCTTGGGCCCATTTTCATTATAGCTAATATACGAGCATGAACGAGATATATCTCTTTACTATGATACTATATATATAGGTACATATAGTACTATACTTATATCCATAGTTTATTATTGAGTATTAAAGAAGCCTCTATAAATATTATCTACTCTTTATATATATATCTAAACATAATGTATTATATAAATTATTGAATATTATCTAATATTATTATTGCTTCTCTATTAGATTAGAACTTAGTACTATCTATATATATATATTATACAGTTTTTATATTATACGAATGAGCTGATATATATTATATATACCTATTATATGGTATGTATGATATTCCTTTGAATGGATGAATTATAGTATAGAATTTATATGAATCAATAATTATGACATATATATATATATACATATATACATATAAATATTATATATATAGTAAACTTTAAAAAAAATCTGCCATATTATATATATATATCAAAATCCTCCAATTTTGCGAAAGTGTGAATTGAATGTCTAGGGTTTCTGACGTTTTTGTTCTTGTAGTCAATAAAATTTTAGGTAAAGATAATGGCCTATACACCACAAAATTTCTTGTGGTGTATAAACTATATCTGCATTGATTAGGCTTGTGTAATACATTAGGGGTTATGAGTAAGTAAATTAAAAAAGAAAGTGGCGAGAAGTCCATATTCTTCACTCTCATATACTATATCGATAATAGTAACTCTTATTATTTCTATAAATTTATTATTGTTCCTTTTTATTAGGAGGTGACACAAGTATAGTTGTGTAATATATCATGAGGAATGCAAGCTTCCTCGTTATTAGTACTTTAAATTTGCAATTCTAAGAAGTGGTATTACACTATAAATACTCGAGTACGGTAATGAGATGTACCATTTATCCTATTGTGGGTAGTGATGATTTTATCAAGCTAGTTTAAGGAATTCCTTATTTAATAATATACTTTATTATTATTTTTATTTTATTTATATTTAAAAAAAGTCTAACCTATATATATATATATATATATATAATATATATATATATATATATATATATATAATATATATATATATATAGAGAGGAGGAAAGACGAGGCAGATCGCAGAGAGAGAGAGAGGAGAGAGGCAGCGAGCAGAGAGAGAGAGAGAGAGGAGCATGAAAAGATGAAGGGAGAAGGGGGGTTGTTGAAAACGACGCAGTCAAAAAGAAGTAAGAGTAGCCAAGACGAAGAGACGCAGGAGCAAGAAGAGATGAAAGACGAGAGAGAGTAGGAGGAGAGAGAGCCAGAGAGAGAGAGAGAGAGGTAGAGGAGAGGAGAGGAGAAGAAGAGGAGAGAGATGAGTTTAGAGAGATGAAGAGAGTAGAGAAGAAGAGCACAGCAGGGAGATGATGGAGAGAGAGAATGTCCCCAACAGAGTCAAGGAGGGAGGTGCGAGAGGAAAGGAAATAAGAAAACCAAAAAAATATTTTGTACGATTTTGATACTTTATTAAACTATTATCCAGTTTATAATATTTTTTTTTTTAAAAGGGCATAATTCCAGAAAGGGCACGAGGGCGAGGGGAAAATCTATTCGCAAGAAATCGTGTGAATGATCATATTCCTCATATACATAAGGTCAAAAAACCCACAAAAACTCTCACTCGAGTTCAGATTTGCGACAACACTCAGGGCGACTACCTCCATAGACGTCTTAATACCGGTAGAGTGGGGCTAAGTAGAGTTAAACAACAAGATGGGTAAGGGAGGATAAACGTCGAAAAGTACAGTGGAACACTTACAGAAAAACAAATTACATATTTGGAATCAGCGTATTAAAGCTTTATTATATGTAAAGTACGTTAATACGTTCCCTCCCCCTTCCCGAGCTGTCTCCTCACATAGTGTCTTTATACGACCGCCCCCTAAAAATTGGCAAGTTCAAAAGCGAGGAGTACATTAATTAATTCCAGTAAATGGGGATTGAGTAGCGGCACCCTCACGCAGCCGCACGTTAATAGGATTTAAGAGGTAGACTTTAGGAGGGCGCGCGTCAGCGGACTCCGAACTCAGTTCCGACAATTCAACAATTTGGAATTTCGACTCCCGGACTCCGTCGTCCACCTAGAGGTCCGGAGCCACCTTAAAACAAAAATTTTCGACTGCCGACTGCACTCCACTTAAACAAAATTTCGACTCCGACTCCGACTGCCGGGACTCCAGAAGTCAAATCAAAATTTCGGGACTCTGACTAGGGGCTTAGTGCATCCAAAGTTACAATAAACATTTTTTGTTTCAACTATTTTTTTTCGCGTTGCTTTTGAGAATAAAAAAGAAAATAACCTACTTTTGTCAATGAATCTAATCTCCAAATTCTATACGGTAAAATGCCGTAAGACTAGAGGTGTGAGCAGATGATCCGGATTCCGCATAATTTTTTCTCGTAGCCCACATCCGCATTTATGCATTCGCTGATCCTGCAATGAATTTTTTTAACGGATAGCACGATAGTATTCATGTTATGAATTATGAGACTAAATGTTCTCAACTTTCTGTAACGCGAGATGTTCAGACTCGTTGGAAGAGTAGTAGTTGGTACATGCTTGAAGGGATGGGAGAAATAAATGAAGCTGCTCCCCTTTAGGCTTCGAACAAACACAAAGGTGAAGGGCTTGACAGGTGATGCTAATACGATTTTAGTTAATGTATTACTCTTCTTAACCGTTTGAAGAGGTAACTATGACTATTATCTCAGAAAATTCTTGTTTGGCCAGACGAGCTTCCTCTAGTTGCAAGACGAATAAAGAGCATTGTGAACTAGTGCTGCTATTAAAAGTAAGGGACCTTCAAAGGTGACAGAAACACCTATGCTGGAGATAGATATAGATTTCAAAATCTGCAAACCGATTACGCATCTGCAATAAATAAACTTGTTCTTGGATCCTAGTTACAAAACCAAATTTCTTGAACCCGCACTCACTGGGTCAATCAATGTGTTTTTAGAGAAGCTGGTTTCTATAAATTCCCATTTTAGAGGATAATTCGTTACGCTTATTTTAGATGAATATCATAATGACAAACAAGACTCTCATGGAACAAATTCACCAAGACACTAATAAAAAGGAAAAGAATTGCTGGCAATAAATCACCAGACAGCACTGATCCATCTATATCTTATTGCGTAATATCTCTCTATGTGGTGAAAGATTCTGCTATGACACGTCTTCTTTTTGTGCTTTCGCTCTTAGCTAGTTCGTGTTATGTGAATTCTTTTGTTTTTATGTTTTAGTGTGTTCAAGAGGCACACATTGTTCATCCGAGGTCAGTGAGATGCTTTATACAGGACTTTAGCATATACCAAGAGATATTCTTTATGTTGATGTCGTGGTGTGGCACTTCATAGATGAGATGTCCGAGTCTGGTTATGATCGGCTTTTCGGATAGATGATTATCACTGTGCTTAAACATTGTTCTTTGTCACTCCTTATTCTTTGCGCATGATATTCTTCTCCTAAGGGTATTTAATCTTGAGCAAAACGTGGCATCTTACAATAATGTGGGCTTGTACCTATACATTTATAAGCGATGTCTCATTAATGATATTACACAAGTCCACACAGGAATAGAGTCTAAAACTCTCCCTTTTAAATGGCTCATGTAAATGTTTCTTATTTGAAGTTTATCTGAGAATATATACTATAAAATTTAATATATTTATTGAATATAATGTCTAAGAGTTATTAATTATACTAACACACAAGCTACTATAGAAAACCTTATTAAGTTCATTTATTCAAAATAGCGGATTGAGATAGTTGGTATAAAGGAGAAGTATTAGGAATAGATGGAGGTGAGGATATGAGCTTCACACCGAAAGCAAAAAAAGATATTTGGGGTATATCGAGTTACCCTATCCTTCCGGTGTAGATCCCACATAGATTTAGCGAAGGTTTAGAACTTTTTAATATTTCACATAACGATAGTGACGCCTTCACCATTAGGGCATTTGCAAACCACTTTACATGGATACACCAAGCTCTATACATGTTAACCATATATTATATATTATATATATTAATAATAATAATTATATTAAATATATATATATTTATAAATATATAATATATTAATATTATAATAATATATATTAAAATTAAATATATATTATTATTTATTAATAATATATTATTACATTGTAATAATATTATATTATATATATATATTATATTATATATATATATATTATAATATATATATATATATTATATATATATAATATATATATATATATATATATATATTATATTATATAATATATAATTAATTATATAATATAATAATAATTATATTAATTAATATGTAACCTTAATTATTAAACCACGGTATATAATATATATAAAGCATGTAAAATATTGTACATATTGATGGAATAGTTATAGGCATAATTTTGCTGGTTATCTTAATTATTTTATGGTTAAATATAGAACAAATCCAAAGTGAAAAATATAGTGGCTTTGAAGTCTCCTGTCAATGATTTTGGGAATTCACATCTTTCTTTAAATGGCCTCCGAATCTATCTTCTTAACTTTATGGTCTAATTTTGCACTATCTATTTTTGATCGCTCAATTTTGGCAATTTGAGGGTGTATCTCTCTCAGTATATGGTCACATTTCCCTTTCTGTGTAATACTTTATACAGTTAGGTTTTCTCGTCTTTCTTCGTCTAAGTAGTCGACGTAAAAGATCAGTATTTGTGTCCACAAATGTGTTTTTTTATTATTTTTTTCTCTTTTCTATTGTGTTTTTTCTATCAACTCAGGTATAACGGTCTAGCCATTCCACAATAGAGTCACTTCACACACAGACAAGGCATTTTTAGGAGCATATTTGGAAGACCTAAACACTAGCCGTCCCAAGAGTTAAAGAGGAATATATGTACACTAGGAGAGGAAGGAGTATCACACACATATTGTTTTGCTATGCTTTTGTCTGTCTCACTTTATTATTGGCTTCACTATCGGCGAATGAAAACTGCATACAATACATTTGTATTAACATACTGGTAAAAAGGTGATTATGCAAATCTCCATTTCTTTCATTTATATATTTTTTAATTATAATAGGAATATAATATCACCTAAATTATAAATATATATAGTAGGGTTAAAACCTATGCAAAGATGGGTCA
>JABUQX010046735.1:5000-21445 GCA_015478945.1 Trachelipus rathkii
TCTTTGATTTATCCCAATCGCAATATCTTGTACCTTGAAAAGAAATATCAGCAGCAGTATTGGGTCTCAAAAGGATGGAAAGATTTACATGTGTTATTTATATGGTAGATGTAAGATAGAATCAAGTTGTGTAAAAGGAAATATTAGAGAAAAATTTAGTAAAATATTCAAACAGTATGTGTTGTAGAAGTTATTGTGCTTGATAGAAACATTGTATTATAATGTCTTGTAAGCATTATACTGTTAGGTGTTGTAAACATTGTATTGTACTGTGACTGTTGAATGTTGTAAACAGTGCTTGATTACCGTTTTATTAAGTGTTATTTACAGCATTTGAATGTTGTGAATAAGATTAAGTGTTCAGTTGTTAACATTAATGTCTGAAATAATATTTGAATGCTATTGACTATCAACAAGAATGTTAAATGTTAATTACATGTTAATAGTTGTGAGTTATTAAGGATTAAATATTATTATTTACTTCAAACTCAATTAATTAAATATTGAAATATTAAAAATATGAAAAATTTGAAAAAAAAATAAAAAAAAAATTCTAAAATAAATAAAAACATTTAAATAAATTCTTAGGTTAATTTTTCCCTATTTCGTTACTACAAAATTATATCATTCATTCTCACGGCGTAAATGCGTGCCGACTGAAAAAATAGAATGAAAAAAGAATATATCAACACAAAAATAAAAATATTAATAGTAAATTATCAATTAGTTGCAGGGACTATGAAAATTACTAAGTTCTGATGAACAGGGACACTATTAAAAATTTAAACTAAAATTATTTGAGAATAATTTGGTAATTAAGTTTATGAGAAATATTAAAATTCTCAGATTATTAAAAAAATATCGCTACCATGATTAAATAAAAATCATTAAAATTTGATAAAAGTTATTAAAATCATAAAATTATTGAAAAATGTTAAATTTATATTTATTACTTATTTTACGCTATGACTGTATGTTGATTTTATACAATCAAGTTTATCAAATACAAGTTTATATTTACTACTTATTTTATCCTAGGGATGAACTTATGAAATTGTTGAGTGGTGGTATTTCCTAATCATAATGTTCTGATTCATCATTAACAAACACATTGTCATTAACTTGTCTGCTAGTGACGAACCACATGATTTTGGAAAGTAGTTTCCCTTTTGAGCTATATCAGGTGTTTAACAAATCTTTATTTAAGATTATAAATATTAAATTTACATTATTAAAGTCAACCGAAAAAATATTATTAAACAAAAGTTGTGTTGGTTAAAATAAAAATAAAAATGTTAAATGAGAATCGATCAAAATGATGATCTCCTGCGTAGCTATTGACGTTATGAAAGGGAAAATATACTGCTCTAAAATTTGTAAATAATTTTGGAACAACATACTCCTCCTTTCCTACGAATATTCCATTCGCCTTGTAGATCCTTGTCGCCTAAAGCGATTCCTTTTACTTTCTTTAATTATTTTTTATGACAGATTCATCTTCCAGATTTTTCTGGCACATGCTTTGTTGCATGATTCGCAATACTTCCACCATATTTTCATTGAGTGAGTCTGGTATCACATCTTCCCAATTTAATTTTCACTACATTGACAATAGTAACAATGCTTCAAAAATCAAACTGGGAAAATATTAATAAAGTTACAATATAATTATTGAACTCTGATTATCAATTACTAAATATTAAATATTCTATATGACTCTGCATTTGAAATTTAATCAACTGAAAAAATATTGAAAATCAAATTGAAAAATGTACAACTACTATTGTAATTAAAATTTTACTTGTGTCCATGCATATGCATAAATAAATAAATAACTAAATAATTAGTTAGTCAGCAGTGTATGTTATGCTGTGTGTACATACAAATAAAAGTTTTAAGAGTACTGTAACTATAGTACTATATACATACATAACCATATGTATGTGCGCTGGCGTTACTAGTATGTAATCTACTAGTGTGTAACCTACTAGTGTGTAACCTACTAGTGTGTAACCTACTAGTGTGTAACCTACTTGCAGGTATTTTATGTTTAAAAGTGAAATATTTAAAAGTTATAGTAACGTTTCTGTTTTCATTATAACAAAAATTTTAAAATATTACGTGTGTTGTTGGTCAGACTTAGTTCAACAGTATTAATGTTGTGTGTGACCTTTTGTAACTATTGCTATATTGCAACAAAATTTATATTGGAGTTACTAACATAAGGTTGTTAGAAAATCTAAATGAGTTTTGTTTACCCATATTAAACGCGACCATATTGTTATTCAACACTGTTATTCCAACCGGTACATTTATCCAAATACGAATAATATTTTATCGGTGCAACTGAGAAAATACTACTAATTGATTAGTATTGTAAAAATACAATTCTTATTCGTGGAAAGTTTATGACACTATGTATAATCATGTATGACTGAAAAATTTAATACTAATACTTGAAAAATAATATGGAAAATATTTTGTTTGTAAGATAAATCCATTAAATTAATGGTTTGGCGATCAACTCATGTTACACAAGTTATGTTGATGTGGGTATCGTGTTTAACGAAGTGTTCGTCTCTACGGAAAGTCCTAAATGGATTAAAGTGATTGCTATTAATAGCTTGTTGATGATATCTGACATAGTCGTGGGGCGTTAATTATGTCGAGTATCACCTGTTATAAATTGGACAAAAATATTGAAAGTCTAACTGATGGTGAGTTGTCAAAGAAAAAAATAAAAATTACGGCAAATCGTGTGCAGTGAACAAACGTGATTTCTGTAAAAATGAAATTTTAATATGTTTCATTAAAATAATGTGTTACATATAGTAGTTAACACAAGATTTCACGAAGGAAAATTATCAAGGAGAGAAGTTGATATTTGACCACTAATAATATTATTCAACTTTGTTTCAGTATTCAATCAATGTGAATGGTATTATTTCAAATAGAAAAACTTATTGTTGATGCGGCGAAGTTTCGTAGTCATTATTGTAAAATATTTAAAAAAATTCGATGTTTACTTTATATTGGGGTAGTTGCTTTGTTAGGATGCCACAAACATGATATTGAGGAGGTTATATACATATGTACAGCATCCTCAACATCACCAGTTGTAGTTCCTTATTAGTTAACTCGTTGACGAGTTTTCACATGATTTGCCTATTTCTAATTATCTGACTAGAGCAGACATTCCTTTCTCTTAACGTACAAGAGGAATATTTCCTTTGGCTTGGTAACTAAAATTATTATTTTTACCCTTGTCTGTTAGCTATTCTAATTATTTATGAAGCAATATTAAACTATATGCTACTTTAACTTTGGTGCTCTACTTTTAATTCTATTTAGAATCCCTTAAAATTGAAAATGGTATATATTTACCTTTTATCTACATTAAATATTTGGATTTCTAGTGTTTGATGCTTTTAAATGATATACGACAGGGTCACACCCTTGTCTCTAAGTTGAAGTGTTTTTCTACTTCAGTTCCTGTTTTTACACTAAGTTGCTGGTCTTTAGTATTGGAGTCACACCTCCTTCCTTCAAAATTTATGTTTCCAGCTATTATTCTTTACTGTTAGAGTCACGCTTCCTTCTTCTAAATTTATGTTCTTTATTGCACTTCATGGTCAGAGTCACAATGTCTATCTTTAAAAGTTTACATTTCTATGGTTGAATAGTTTTATATCTCCTTCTTCTACAGTTATTATTCTTTTATCATCAGAGTTACACTTCCCTCTTCTAAATTTATATTCTTTATTGCACTTCATGGTCAGAGTCACACTTCCTTTCTTTAAAGGTTTTATGTTCCTATTTTATATTCTCTTTTTTAATTTAAAGGTTTCATCATTTCCTTCTTAAGATGTATGTTTAAAATATATATATATTTATATTTTTCTTTGTATTTTCACTAAATGAATCTCTTCGCTTGAAAAGCTTGTTTATCATTATATTTGCTTAAGAATATCTGTTTATGTCCTTTTACTCTATAAGATCTTCTGATTTTCTACTTAAGAAGATGGTTCATCTATACACATGTGTTCTGAGGTATGCCATTGAAAAATCTTGTAGCTTTAATTAAATTATTAATCTTACTTTTAACTGCTGGGAGTTTGTGGTAGGATCTGTGCCACGTTCTGTGTTTATCATGCTGTTATCAGGTAGTATGCTTTCAGTATTCATACCTTGTCTTGCTCCTTTTCCATTTGATTTAATGCGTCTGGATACTTAAGCGTGCACTCTTTCGTATCTGTCTACAATGTCAAATTTCAGTGTGAGCTTGGTAAATTCTAATGGCTATTGGATGATGGTGTGCAACCCAATTAATTGAAATAGAATGAGAACAGCAGATAATAGTGTACATACTGTCTGCTACGCTCATCCTTGTTCACAAAAATTTGGCGAGCTTATATCCGAAAATTTGTCCTGTTATTTCTACAGCTCTCTCGGTGATTGTTATTCATCAACAATCTCTTCATTCCACCTGTCCTCGTCCTTTCATTAATTCAAGAGAGGAGGAGTAGAGATGAAATAAAGAAACTATTTGTGATAGCTGTCTTCCTTACTCTTCTTCTCCTTTTCTCGGAAATGATTATTATTCTTTTAATGCTCTAATGGTTACTTCCCTTATTTTTATTCTATTTTGTTATTCTCTTTAAGTTACATTATTTATATTCCTACTATTTCCAACGTGAGGGTTGTTTCTAGACAATTTCTCCATCCTGCCTATTCTCCTTCTCATTAAGCCAGGAGAAAAGAAAACAGACCAGATAAAGAAACTATTTTTAATAACTTCCTCCATTGTTCGATCTTTATTGGCTTTCCTTTTAATAATATTTAATTATATCTTTCTGGTGCTCTATTAACTAAATTTCTTCTTGTTCCTAATGGTCTTCTGTGTCTTTTATATGTTTTCTGCATGTTTACATCTATTTATCACCCTTGTTATTATGCCACCTGATAAAATATTATCAAATTATCCGGATCATCCGGAATATTTTTCACGTTTTTGGATGGTTTTGGTGGCATTTTTATATGTTTCCTCACGCCTCACTCTTCTTCTTTAATGCAGGTAATAAGTTCGTTACCTCCGATCTGTATTGCGTCTAAATGTCCTTAAGCTGCAGTCCTGTAATATGCCGATCCTTCTTCTTCATATTTATCTAAAATAGATTTTCGCAATGCTTCACGATTTCATTGCAAATCTTTTATTTTCCTTTTCTGATCTATTTCATACTTCTGCTTCATATCTTGTGTTTAGGTCTGAATTTCAAGATTGGATCATTTGCCCTGAGTTTTAAGCTCTATTAAAACTTTGAGTTTGTAATGTACGGCTTACACACAATCTCTTGGTTTGTTCTTTCTTTTCTAGACATAATAGATTATTCTGCTTGTATGATCAAGATATATTTGAATAAATTTATGTTTTTATGTAAGGTCGTTGTCCTCCTGATCCTTGTATTCAGCTTTGAGTCTGAGTTTCATGATACTTCGGGAGTTAGGTCACTCCCTTACTTTCCCGTATTCGGGCTCCCGATTTCTCTTTCTTCTACAGACTGTTACTTTTCACTTGGTCAGGTTGCCTTCAGTATTCACTAAATTTTCCTATTTACTTATCTCAATGTACTATAAATTTTATTTATAACTTTTGATAGCTATCTTGCTATCTATCATGCTATGTATTTTCTATAGCTTCTTTTCAGGACTTTTATTGCTTCTTAATGTGATGGTTATTTCTAACAACTTCTCCGTGCTCTTCCATCTCCCTCTTCCTTTAAGCCATGGAAGAAAGTAAATGTACTGTGCAGGGAAATTGTTATTAACAACTTTTCACTGTGGAAATTTTGCTCAATATTAGGTAACTTTTGTTATTAAATCTATTATTAACATCCTTTTAAATTTATTTCTGATTGTATCGCATCTTATCTGAATTTAGGGTAAGAAATTAGAACTGAAGTCATTCCTTCTTTATCCCAATTTTGAAATTGCTTACGCATGATACGCGCAATTTCCTTGGATTCTGCTCTCTGTTCCTTCCTTCAGACATTCTGCTTTAGGTTATCGGATTATATATGTTTATTTATCATTATTAATTTATTCTTACATCTTAGATGTGATGTGTGATCACCATTTTGACTTATGTTCAAAGAGCTTTACTGCTAACGAAAAGTAAGTATCAGAAGTGGAGATTCCTCTCCTCTATCGCCTGTGTGAGGAAGGAAGTTCTTACGCCTTTTGATGCAGCCTCATAGGCCTTCTTGATTCTTTTTCTATCGTGAGTGTTGCATCTTCTACTGACTTGTCTTAATGATGCTACATCTTAAATTATGCTGGTTCTTATATGCTAGATGAGTGTGACAATGACTGATGTGTCTTCTGCTTCACCAAGGTGATCCCAGTTTGAAGAGCTTCGCTTTATGGCAGAGTTCCGAAACTTAAAAGTAGGATCATTTTCCAGGAATTTTTAACTTCTTTTGCTCGGCGAAGGATATTAACTTACATGTAGCCTTCAATAACCCTTCCAAGTATCGTATCCTCATGTCTTCAGCTTTTGTTCTTCTAACATTCTCAGTTGCCCTTGGTGGAGGCACTAGAGTTCTTCTTCTGAATTAATGGAACTCTTTTAACAATGTGTGACTATTAACTGTTATGCGCTGTAGTTTATGCGCCTTTCAATAGATGTTTTTGCGCCTTGATGGCATGATGTTTTTCAATGCCTTTATTGGGTAGAACGCATCGTCTGAAGTACATATGCTCCTTTAGTGCTTCCGCGTTTTCCCCCAAAAATTGTTGCACGATATAATATGGTGCATAATGTGCAGTACGCATCCACCTTGTCCTTTTTGAACTTTTCAGACAATATGATAGAATGCTATGCACAACCAATCGTACTTTCCCGATAAGTACCTTTCGTCTGAGATCAATGTCCTACTCAATCAGACGGATCATCCCTACATCTCCTTAATCCTGATCAAAGTATTTTTCGATCAAAGGACTTAGGTCAAAGACTTCTTGGGTTTTAGAAGTCCTTGTCTGAGCTTTGGCCAGACCAATGTAAGCAATGCTCATTCTTATTTAATGGAGTGAGCACGCTCGGGACAAAATTAACCATTCGTCTGAACTTATATCAGACAGGCTATGCTCATTCTCGGTGAAATACCGAGTGATGTTTGAGCTCGGGACAATTGCTTTTCATCTGAGCCGAATCAGGCGGTATTAAGATGACATAAGCTGGAACCGAAGTGGGTTCCCTCGCAATTATTTAAACTATTTACTTTGTTTGAATGAGCGGTGATAATATAATATAGTATAGCAATTTATTTTCAAAATTCTAATCTTTTTAACCTTAATTTTACAGTGTCCTCCGCCATCGGCGGGTCTAATTTCCCAAAATAAATCTATCTTTTCGAGCCTGTGTGAACTCGTGTATCTGTTTTATATATATCAAATGAGTAGCGGTGTGGCTTTTACAGCCAACTGAAAAAATATTCGTTGTTTCAGCCTTGTAAGAGGTAATTCTTAGGCCTTCAAATAATAATTACATAAACGATTATATAGGGTGCTTTCATTCGGCCGTTTTCATAGCCTTTGGCCCCTTTCATTTTACTTGTTTTTAATGCTCTTATTTGAGCCAATTTCTCACTTTTAACGCAAGTGTCTTAGTGCCAGATTTGTTCTGTTTTTGTGCCAATTCTTCTAGCTTCTATAGCTAATATTACCGTTATAAGGCTGTTAATTTTTATGGCTCTTTTGAGCTTAATATAAATCTATATGACTTATAGGTGCGCCTTTGGTTCTTCTGCAGGCATGTGGGCCTGTAGGCATCCAAAATTCTACAAATTCGATCCTTTCGACTTACATGGCACGAGTATACCAGTCACTAGTACCTCGGCATCGGACCAAATAATACTCGGTCAACGACGACTTACGGCTGTCTTCCGCTGCCTAGTGCGTTTTAATGGATTGTCCATCGGATCACTTCACACATAGGTGTTCTTGAACATTCAAGCTTGGATACTCCGATCATTGGTTATTGGTAGTATTAGTACTGGATTGGGTTTCTACAGACTTCTAAGTGGTTGTCCATTCCTCTGGAAGACTGAGTTATCATCTTTCTTAATATCACTTTTTGGCCTTTGATCTTTTCTCAATCTAAATGTGTCTGTTTCTTTGACAGTTTTCCACAGACGTTTTCAGGACTTACATTCATGTCCTCGCACCTTATATTTCCCATGCACAGGGTGCAGGTAAACATATACACATATTTTTAAACGTGTATTAATTAATAACTATGTTTATAGGTTTGGTACTTTGCCTACCTATCATACTGTGACTTTATAAATTAGGCACAATGTATATATATATATATATATATATATATATAACTATGTATATAAATAAAATACTATGTTTTATAAATTATGCAATATGTATATATATAACTATGTATATAAATAAAAAAATACTGTGTTATTTAAGTTAGGGTCGCACTATTGTAGAGTATAACTACATTAACTGGCCAAGTGACTATGATAATTATATATTATTGACCAAAAAGGTTTGACATAATTAGTGTCAGTTTTTTAACTTTTCATTTACCTAAATTTTAACTACTCATCTGAAAATTATATATTTTATTGAAATATAAAAAAAATATGAGAAGAAAATAAAATTAAAATATTTATTATATTGATTAAATATTATATAAACTATTGGGCTTATAAATAGAGACCGTATGGTATTGTACCATGTGTGTCAACGGTGCTCTAACGCCGGTGGTACGCTATTCGGTACCAGCGTTTGGTGCGGTGTATTCTCGCATCATTTTCTTTCCCATGCGAAAGTTTTGACGAAGGCTTCTATTATACCCTCTCGCATGGTCCTGCCCCCCTTTATATGAGATCCCAATCGTCTCGAGGCCTAGTCCGCTGTCAATATTCGCGGGCTTTTGCCTATCTTGGTAGGTGTATCCGACTATTTTCGGTACTGTTAGATTTTCTCTCTTAGGGCTTATTTCCCCATTGTTGATGGAACAATATTTTTCTAGCTTAGCTAATAAGTACCTTTCATACTCTGTACCAGAGCTTGATGTGGTATCATTGCCCTTCTTCTTTACTTCGTTCGGAGCTGTTTTATACAAATCTACTTTATCCTATCTGTTTGGGCAGTGAGAGGTTTGAGTTTTTTCTACTTCATCCTCATTGGAGTTTTGATTCTCTGACAGCCAATCTTTCATTACTTTATTTACTTTATACTTTACTTTAGGACGGCCTTGTCTATTTAGACTTTGTATTGGTCTTGGGCACTGTCTGTCTCTCTCAAAATTACTATTATTTCTCCATCTATATCTTCTTCTAGAAGCGTTATTTTGCTCCCTATATTGCCATTGTCTTTTTTCAGGGCTTGCATTGTTATTTCTGCTCCTATTTCTCCTGCTAAACAACTGTTCTAAACTGTTTCTGCCTCTATGGCTGTATGTATCATAACTCCGATAGGTCTTCGGATATTCTTCGTCCGAACATTCATACAGACGTTCTTTCTCTCTTTGATTACTTTCTCCATTTTTAGCATTAGCTATTTTATAAAGATTGACTACGGCTCCTGACGTTTTAAATGTGTTTTTGGCCTGATTATCAGTTTGATCTTTGATTGTTAGTTGGATCATATTCTCTCCTATGACCATTTTATAATTTTTCCCAATGATCTCATCTTTCTCTTTATCTCCCTTTTCTTCTCTTAATTTTCCCTTAATTTCTATAGCCAATGATTTTTCTCTCCTTCTTTCATGTATTTTACTTTCCTATATTCTTCATTCCATTTTTGGAGTTGTTCATTCATTTTATTTATATTACAATCATCTACATTAAAACTCGGTTTACTTTCCTCCCTTTCTTCAGCCATATTTCTAACACCTTGCTCTCTTGGCACTAAAATATGTAAATTGTGTGATGTATGTGTGTCTTCGCGAGTGCTTTTAATCACTAATGTTTTTAAAAAGAAAGTTAGAAATTGGGTGGTCCCTCTGCCATCTACCATCTACTACTGACTACTACTACTAAGACCTGTCTGCTACTTGACTGCACAGTGGCTTTTTAGACTGTGGAAAATATCTTACTGTAGCATTCACCTCCGAATTGCTTATATCACACTATAACTATCTAAAACTACCCGTAAAAAGTAACGGTCTTCTAGACACCTATATTATATATAATATATATATATATTATACTATAATATATATATATATCGTATATTATATATATATATAATTATATATATATAGATATATATATACTTATAATTATATATATAATATATATATATAATATAGTATATATATACATATCTATATAATCTATATATATACTATATATATATAATATATATATATATTATATCTATATTATTGAAATATATATATATATATACTCATATATATAATATATATAGAGAGAGATATATGAGAGATCTTACTATAGTATACTATAGTTAAATATATAGTATATTATAATTATATATATATATATATAATATATTATATATATATATATATATAATTTATATATAATATAATATATAATATAGTATATATATTATATATATCTTATACTTATAGATCTATATATATTAATTCTACTTTGTAATAATATATTTATTATTGTACAGTTAAGTATAGGCGAAATATGGTATATAGTATAATATATATATACTATATATATATAATATATACTTAGTATATATATATATATTATATATATATATATCTAGTACTAGATATATACTATATACTATATATTATATATAATACTATATTATATATATATAATAGCTATATATATATATGGGTTTAGATTATATATATATACTATTTTTATATTATGTTAATTATTTTATTCACCTTTATTCGTTTAATATTGAAGTAATGATGGAAATTAATGTGTGGACAAGCAAACATAGTTTCAACGGAATTTTTGATATATGAGCAAATGTAATTTGACACTTATTTAAAGAGTCTACACGGAAAGACTAAATAAAAATCAAAACAAACACGCTTTCTTCATTTTTGGTGAAAATGAAGATCGGAATGATAAAAAAAATCTTTTATTTTACTAGTTTTTAAATTGTTCCTACCCTATGTTTAGGGATTACTTCTTATGATAGCAGTTATTATTTTTTAAATGCGAGGTGTATTTCTATATATATATATATATATATGAATATATATATAGTACTATATATATACTATATATATATATAGTATTATATATATAATATATATATATAATATTATATATATATATATATATATATATATATAATATATATTATTATTATTATTAATTACTATTTGCTTTGCAAAGTTGCTATAGAAGCGTCAATATCTTTACAATATATCCAAATGCCTGGATGTGAAATTGATATCGATGTCCAATTTTGTAACCCAGGATGTTAGAATATGATTCTTAAGCTTTTGTGTTTTGTATGCGCTTTATAAGAGGAGAAAATTTTTATAAATAATATTTTATAAGTAAGTTTATCTAAACACATAAGAAAATTTAAATCTTTGTTGTCATATTAGAAATTAATTTTTGCTAAAGATGGAAAATTAATTTTGTACTGAGATGAAGAAATGGTGAAAAATTTAAAATTGTCGTATATAATATAGTTTTCTTTTATATTTTATTATATTTGCTGCTAATATATATACTGCTTGTTGGGGAATTTTACGTGAAATTTAAGGTGGTGTTTAATAAAAATGTTTCTTTTATTCAAATTAATTTTAAATGTCGAATCAACCTTAATACGTGGAAATAATTAAAAAAAAAATTCTTTATCATTTGTGTTGTTATGTTTTTATAAAACCTGCGATGTGCCTATTTTAACTTTCGTGGTGTGTACTAAGTTTTGCTAGAGAGGGCTTATTTAGAAGGAAGTTGAATATTAATTTTTATTCGGGAAATGGGAAGATAAAGTACTGCGTGATATAAGTTTTCGCGCTACATGCATCAAAGGTATTTATAATAGTTATGTCATATAATATGATATGAGTATATTCTATTATATATATATATATACTTATATATTTAATATATATGTAATATATACATAATTATTATATATAGTATATATATATATATATATATATAGATATATATTATAATATATAAATTATTATATATATATATATATATATATATATATATATATATATATATATATATATATATATATATATATATATATACATATATATATATATATATAATAGTATATATATATATACTACTATATATCATATACCTACTCCCATACTACCTCTATATATTATATAATTTTATTATATTATAAGTTATATATATATGGCCTATATACTATATAAAGCCTATATTATATATATATTATATATATAATATATATAATATATATATATATATACTATACTACTATAATATAATAGTATATAATATAATAATAAGATAATATATATAATATTATAGATATATATTATATAATTGGCAAATTTGGAGTTTGAAACCCCGCACTCCACGGGTCCTGATACAAGTATGGGAATCTTAATCAAAAGAGAAGAGATTCAGCCAAACACTAACCTTTTGATCCTTCCTGCTACGATTCCCTGGTACTTCCGTGTCCTAGTATGAAATTATGAAGTTCTTCCCTCTGGGTTTCTTGGGTTTCTGTTTCTATTTTTCCTTATTTGCAGGTGCAGGGTCAAGCTTGTTGGATCGCAGTATGATGAATGGCCTTTCAAAATTAACGAAAAAAATTTCTGAATTGGGAGACTTCGTAGCTTTTTGTCCTTAAAATTTTTTTGCATAGGTTGTTTTGAAGCTTTCTTGAAGCATTCTTTTTAAGTTTTTAATTTTTGTATTCTTGTTCCTGTAGTTCTACTATTTTATTTGAGACATTTGTCGAACTAGTTCCTTCTTCCGGATAGACTTTAGATCTCGTGGTGCGAGATTAGTCCCATAGGATGGGCGCCAACTGAAAAAATATCCTTTTGGCCGTGTTCTGGAGAGTATTTCGCTGTATGATTTATCAGTTTTCCTCTATTCAGCTTTTCATTCGCTGTTGTAACTCTCTTTAATTAAGTTGATTGTTGTTTCGACGAGAAGGCGTTTTTTATAGTATTTGTGGATGTTTTAGATCCGAAATGTTGGGTTCAAAACTGTAAAGGTTTCGGCCTTAGATATTTTGTAAATCAGTAATAAATTGAAAACGTACAACTTCTCGTTTCAATTCCTAGCTTGAGAATAACTCCTCGTCATACCAAGGTGATTATAAACGATGGGAATGTAAAAACAATAAATTTATTCTTATAGAATTAGTATTTTATATTTTTATTCATTAAGGTCTAGTTCATTAATGTTGAATATTTAAAAGTTAATCTAATTATATTCAGTAAGGTTGAATTAGAATTATAAAAATTGGTCTCAAAATAAAAATGAAATTTTAAACTAAAAAAACTTAAAAAACTGAAACTAAAAAAACTTAAAAACCCAGAGGTATTATTAAGAACCTCTTCCTGTAAAAATTAAATAAATATATTAACAAAGTTCATTAAGAAGTTCATTAAAACTTCATATACATATGTTCATAATCACATGTGACAACATAAACATTCATCTACGAATACATGATGAAATTGTAACAGATGTAGTTATACGACCATATATATATTACTTTCATTACAAATACATATATAATATAATATATATATAACTGATATATCATATACTATAATATATATATACTTATATAAATATAACATAATATATATACTACATTTATATATATATAAATCTATACAAATATATAATATATATATATATATATATATATAATATATATATAAAATATATATATATCATACTATATATATATATATATACTATTACTATATTTATAATTATATATATGAATATACTATATATATACATAACTATATTTATATTTATATACATACTATATATACTCATATATATAAATTATATAATATATATCATCATATTATATATATACTATATCATATATATATTATATATAGTAGTATATATATATAATAACGTCACCTGCATATATATATAGTATATAAAATTATAATTAACTAGTGTATACATGCTGTCTTAAGTTGGCTTTCGCGCGTGGGTATTACTACGTACACATGTAGTGCGTTTATTATATGCACGGTATGTTACCAGCATAGTCACATGATTCACATACCTGTGGTATCTTATTTATAAATAAATTATATCGTTGTAGATTGCCTCTAAGCTAATTACATAGCTAATAAATAAATATCCGCTCGCTAGTGACGTGATAATGACGTTGCTCGTCCGGTCTAGGCAAAGACATTACAATTTATTATTATTTATATTATTATTATTATGTATTATTATTATTATTATTATTATATTATTAATTATTATTATTTATTATTATTAATTATTGAATTATTATTATTATTATTATTATATATTATATTATCATTCTTTTATTATTATTATTAATTGTTTATAATTATTATATGAATTTACATTTCAAAGGAAATGTTTTTAAACTTTAATTTTGTTTTAATCAATTTTAAAATTTAAAAAATTTAAAAAAATCAAAACGTAATTACAAATTCAAAATTGCTCTGCATTGTGTTTGAGTTCTTTGAAATAAAGTTTTTAAAAATCTTAGATGAAAAATCACAAAATCAATTTTAAATAAAATGTTAAAATTACTTAAAATACTTCATAATTAAAAAGTTTTTGATAATCTGACACGTATTACCAACAATAAAATCTCTCTTTCATTAAAACTGGAGTAAATTGATTTGACTTTGCAAACAATAATACAAATAAAATAGGTTTGACTTGCCAAATGATCTGAATATATAAATCTAATAATAATAATAAATATTCTAATATTAAAAATTTCTATTTGTAAAATTTAATTTAAAATTTTAGCGAACTTTAATTTTAATTTTAATGTTAAATTTAATTAAATTGCCAAAAGTTCGATACTACTCTTGCCTTCCGTAAATTAAGAAAAAGTCGAAATTTCGTGTTATAAATTATTATTAGTTTTATGACTATCCACGTAAATTCGAAGAAAATTAAATTAGAAATAGATTTAAATTTGAATAATCTTCCGAAATTTCTTTATTAAAATTTAATTTAACTAAATTATTTTTACCGTTAAATTTTCTATCTTCGAAAAAATATACTTTAAATTTGTCAGCGTTTCTAAATCTCGAATTTATATTTTACTTTAAATTCTATATTATTTTCTTTTTATTATCTCTGTTGCTGAGATCGGTATGATTTCTAAATGGGCTTGTTCCCCCTTATATATGCCCAAGATTTCTTATTATCGGGTTTTCATCGGAAACCCATCCTGTTATTGAGGGATATTAAAAAGGAAATTATGTCGAATTAGGTTGGCGAATCCTAAATAGAAACATTACGAAATGTTAAATATTATATGATATTTGTTTTGCATTGGTTTTCCACATTGTGAAATATTTAAATAATTTAAATGATATCGATATAAATGGTTTTACCAGATTGTGAAATATCCCCTGTCTTAATATCAAGTAATCAACAATACACTTTATAAATTATTATTAATGAAATTTGAATTTCTTACATTTCCTCTTTCTTGGAATTTAAAATAAATTTTCCCCAAATTTTTTCACTTTAAATTTTTTCATAATATAATATATATATATATATATATTATATACTTCATATACTATATTATATATATATATATTATAATATATAATAATATATAATATATATAATATAATATAGTTATATATTGTGTGTGTGTGTCATTTAAGCTGACGAAATTTTCTTTTCCGAGATTATCGATACATCAATAGCATCATTATTTTTTTGATAATCGATTTTCTTGTATCATCTAGCAATAAATTATTAACAAAAATTGTAAATAAACCAATTGGAACAATATTAAATTCAATTTATATATTAATATATATAATACTACTATATATATATATATATATTATATATAATATATATATATATATATCACAATATATATATATATAATATATGATATTAATTTGGGGACCGAGTCCAATCCAGTTTAGGTTAGGATTCAAGTTTCACGGCAGACGTAAATCCATCTACATTAAGGTCCCTTTGGTTTACAGCATTGCGTCAATCCATATAGGTTAGGTCTCGGTTTAGGAAACTGCTAATTTTAAGGTTATAAGATTTGTTAAGCATACACAGATTTACTCAGTTATACTTACAAAACTTATCACAGCCTAACTAGCAGGGTCCTAATCCGAGACCTAACCTACATGGAGTCGACCAATGCCCAGCAACTTAACGCTAACCTAGATGAATCTTACGATGCAGTAAACCTAGATGGAAGCCTACGTTCTTCGTAAACTTAGACCTAAC